>VZRS01008062.1:0-82863 GCA_013398055.1 Ifrita kowaldi
TCAGTAGCAGTGTTGGATGTGGGGACAGCACGAGATGGAGCTGGAATGTCTCAGTCTCTCTGTAGCACCTCGGTGGTTTCGTGTAAAGGTGATTTAATACAGAACCATGGCTGGAGTGGGAAGGGACCCTGAAGATCACCTGGTTCCACCCCTCTGCCATGGGCAGGGACGCCTCCCACTATCCCAGGTGGCTCAGAACATCCAGCCTGGCCTTAAACACCCCCAGGGATGGGGCAGCCACAGCTTCTCTGGCCAACCTCTGATTTTACCATTTCTCCTTTGTAGCCAACTCTCATCCCAGTCAACAATTTAGCCAAAGATAGGGAAGGAGTGTTTGTTTGTCTTTGCTTTGTTTAAATTTTTGCATAACCAAAAGTGAGCATCAGGACAGGACCTTTTGTATGAGAAGAAAATTATGCAGCCATGCAAATAAAAATCAGCTAATGCCAACAACTGAGTTTTGTGTTTCCAGGTCATGTCATGTAATCGTGTTTTTTACAAACAGCCTTCAATTATTCTGTGCTCCCCTTTTTCCATGGGTGGGCCAGATTTATTTCTCTCTGAATAATTATCTGACATATGGCAGCCCCTGATAGTGTCTCAGGAAAAAAATGACCAGTGTGAAATGAGTGGAGCAGCTCTGGGTGTGCTGGGCAGGAATCTGCGCTTTTATAGGAAATCCAAGAGGCCCTGAGTGTTCCCAAATTGCTGAGCAGCTCCTGCCTTGGAGGTTTGCAGATGTGATGGTTTGGGAATGCTGGACCTACGGTGAATATAGTGTATATGATCAAGTTCTATGATGTGGAAATTGCAGGGAATAAATTTGGTATCTTTGTAGCGTGTTTTCCCAGAGGGATATATCAAGATGGAATAAATCTTTTAAAAAATGGGGTTTTTTTCAAACTTTTGAGAACTCTGAAATAGAAGAGGTAAAAGCTTCCTCTTTTTGTTGTGGAAATGTGTTTAGGATTTATTGTATAAATTAACTTTTTTTTAAAGTTAGAAAACCAAACAAGTATTTTAGCTTAATTGACATATACCTTCATTTTAACTTATTTTGTTTGTGCAAAATGCTTTTAAAAACTTGATTTACAGAAGGAATAATTTGACCTGGTAAAAATGAAACTGTTTTGAAATGCAGTTTTCTGATTCTCCCCTACCTACTGATCTTGGAAACCTTTTTCTGTGATTTGCTCTGGGTAACTGCAGACAAAGTGCCCTTTCTTGACATGTTTGTACAGGTCAGGTCAGAAATGCCTCTCAGTTTGAGTCCTTCCAATGTTTTGTGCTTTGAAACCTGTTTGTGGTGATCTCAGATGAATTCCATATATAAACTTTTTTTGTCTTCTTGAGGTCAGGTGGACTAGCAGTGCCGGTTTAGCTTCTCCGGCTATCTGATTTTCATTTTTCATTTTTAGGGGGTGCAATGAAAAGTCTGACTATTGCTGGGGCTTTTAATGCAAAGATCAGCATCACGAGCCTGGTTACTGAAGGTCCAAATCACATTGTAGTAGTTTTTTCCAACCTTGCTTACTTGGTATCGTGCAAAAGAGTCACTTTCTCATTCAGCATTTGAATAATTGTCTTCAAATGCAGATAGTACAAAGGTTTCTGCAAAAATTACGCCTGAAAATACATATCCAGGGAGAGAAAATAAAGTTTGGGTGCCAAAATGCAGGAATGGGAGTGGATTTTGCACAATCACTGACAGGAAAACCAGCCTGTCTCACAGCCAATCCAGCCCCATAAATAAAGCACGGGCACCACACATCATTCTTGACTCTCCTCACTGTCTCTGCCCTTTGTGTTCATATTCTCCAGCAGCTGCACGTGCTATTAATCTGCATTTAGGTGAGGGCCCGAGCGTCTGCTCTGTGCTCCCAAACAGCTGCAGCGCTCAATTTGCTAGTTGGGATTGAGGCCTTTTAAAATGTCATCCCGTGTTTCAGCATTGTGCACAACATGTTCCTTCACGCTGATTGAAAAGCTCACTTTAGCCAGGGAAGCAGGAGCCCCCATGTTTGTTATTTTTTTCCCTATTAGCGCTCCTGAGTGCGAGGAGGAGCAGTGAGCACAGAGAGCAGCTCTCCCTGATTGCCTGCTAATCTGTGAGGATCCTTCTGGTCGCCTCCATCACGGCATCAGCAAATTACAGGCTGCTTGTCTGCTCCGTGCTTGGCTGGTTCTGGGGCACTGCCAAGTCTCTGTGTCCAGAGGAATTGCTGCATTAAAGCCCCTGTCAGATGGAGTTGTGCAGGGAGGGGATGGGGGCTCGCCTGTAGTCAGCACGAGCTGCAACACAAACAATTAGTGCTGCTGCTCAGGGGGGTGCACGGAGCTGGGGCTGTGTGCTCCTGTCTATTGCTCACACAAGGAAATTGGAACAGGGTATGGGAGGAGGCTTTGCCTTGAGGGATACCCGGGGGGCTCTGCCCAAGACCCCCTGTGCTGAGATGTGAGACTCAACATCTGCACAAACCCAACCTGTTGTTGTTGTTCTCTGCTCAGTTCTCAGGACAGCCCAAATCTCAGACCCTCTTGAACCCAGCCAAAGGTCTGCTGCCCTTCTCCAACACCCTGGCAAAGCCCAGATCTCAGGACAGCCCAAATCTCAGACCCTCTTGAACCCAGCCAAAGCTCTGCTGCCCTTCTCCAACACCCTGGCAAAGCACCACAGAGAGCTCTGCTGGGTTTTGTGGCTGAAGGTGGGGATGGTGCATCTGGTGCACGTTGCTGCAGCGTGTCCGTGCTCTGGCTCCACAGCACGGGCTCGTGAGGGCACAGAGCCTGCACAGGGCTCTCTGGGCTGCAAATACATCCAGAGATATTTTTCCATGTCAGTGCTCCTAGCAAACAGCCACCCTTTGATCCATGGGGAAAACAGTCCCTGGGAGATAATCTGAATAGCAAAGCAAAGCAGAAATCAAACTGCTCTTTCTGTGCATCTTTGGTGCTCAAGAACTTAATTTACTTTATGCATAGAGCTGCTTTAACTTTACCTGGAGGCGAGGTGCAATTTGGATTGCTTTTCCTTTTTTTTCTTTTAAAGAAATCCCATTATCTATTGAAGTGTTTCATGCCTATAAAAACAGGCTGTAGATTAATTGTTTTCCCTTTTATTTTTTTTTTCAATCAGGCTGAAACACGGGTTTCTACAACTTGTTTAGTTTGGAGTCGCTGAAATTAAAAAATAATTAATTGCAAACACTTTATTTGTCAAGTTATTCTTTCAAATACTTGGGTAATATGGATTTGACTTATCCTATTCTGCAGGTAGATGTTAATGCTCTCTTGTCTTTACAAGGCAGAGACACAATGGGCATGTCCCAGGAAAAGCACAGCTTAGTTTAAAACCCATCTTGTTACTCCATTAAGCCATCCCAAATTGTCTGAGCAGCAGTGAGATATCTGTGATTTGTTAGTGGGAACTTCTGAGTAAATGAAAGCCAGAGTACATAAAAACAGGTACATCAAATTAGGTGTACAAATAAAATCACAACATTTAGGTTCCTAAGTAAGTTCTGGCCTAATTTTTCTTAGTGTCAGTCACTGGCTATTCCCATCTGCCTCACCAGGTCAGGTGGGTTTTCTAAAAATATACACGGGAATGTAGCTTTAAACACCTCGTTCTGAAAACAAAGCAAGGTAAACATTTTAGGTGCTGGAACTGAGCTTGAATCTCTGATGTTTGGATTAGATATCAGGAAGAAATACTTTACTCAGAGGGTGGGCAGGCCCTGGCACAGGGTGCCCAGAGGAGCTGTGGCTGCCCCTGAATCCCTGGCAGTGTCCAAGGCCAGGCTGGACAGGGCTTGGAGCACCCTGGGACAGTGGAAGGTGTCCCTGCCCCTGGCAGGGGTGGAATGAGATGATCTTTAAGGTCCCTTCCACCCCAAACCACTCTGTGATTCTCTCTTCTGATTTGCAAGCTGTTGAATGCTCTTTCATTAAAACTTACTTAAATTCTGGTGTGGTGACACCAATAGTGACGGTTTAATTCTTAAACAAAGCTTATTTCCACCTAAAAACTATGTTCAAATAAAACTTTTTAAGTTGACTCCTGTAGGTTTATATACATTTTCTGCCGGCTACCTGACAGAATTATGGGATGCGCAACCACAGCTGCCCATTAAGTTTTCACTCTGCCTAAACCTGGCTCGTGCCTCTGCTGGGATTCTTTTCCCTAAATACTGTTGTCTAATAAGGAGAAGCCATTTTCTACCACTCCAGATTGTAATTAGAGCACTTGATTAATGCAGAATTCTATTCTGTTTTAACTGTAAATCCCCACAGATTTTGTTAAATTCCATTGTCTGTGGGTCAGAGTTTAGAGCAGTGATTGGTCTCCAAAGGAGTTAATACTTTGGACAGTGGGGGCTCAGTAAAGCAAGTGCATTCATATTTTCATCAATTCCAGCTAACTTACAGTATTTCACTGGTCAGATCTAATTTGCTTGATGAGACATCACTGAAAGATGTTATCTATAGTGTAAGCTTAGAAATTGATTGTAACACATAATTCAAGGGCACTGTTTCATGCCTAGGGCAAGAAATGCTATTTTTCTCTTCATTTCATTTGCTCTTTTATAATAGCTTACCTTTTCCAAACTATATCCACCAGATTTGTTTGTAGATTTGCAGAGAAGCAAAAAATACAATAATAAACCACCCTAAACTGGTTGTTTTTTTCACCTGGACCCTCTGTAAAATTGTGTTTATTTTTGCCAAGGTGTGTTGGAAGGTGGGAATATCTCAAGCAAATGGGATATCAGTTTTTATTTGGATTCAAAGCTACTGTGGTTAGTGTGGTTATCTCATTCCTCAATCATTAAAAGACTTAGACATCAGAGTTTTACCAATATTGTGAAATTCACACTAAACAGGCTCCACTGATGTTTTATATACCTACTATTATATGTATACACACATAAACACAGCAGTCAGTCTTTAGCTAATATCAATTTAGTGCATATCTTCAAGCTGAATCTTCAGCTCCCAGACTGAAATTCTTACATTAATTGGCTATAAAACGTCCCCTCTCTACTGTTTCTGTCTTGTGTAAGCCTGGGGACAACCTTGCGCCTTAGGAGTGCTGTTGGTTTTGTTGAGCAAATCCCGTGTATTTCACTGCTCAGGACACTTCATGGTGGATTTTCCCCCTGTAATAAGAGAGAATAGACTGTGATGAGTCAGCTGAATACTTAAGGTACACATGGAATTTACTGCTCTGTGTGTGTGCCCTTATCACTGCTGCTCCCCTGGGACTGCAGACATAAATCCACTGCTTCCCCTACAGCTGCCATTCTGATGGGCTAGGAAATGCTGACATTCCAAGTATTAAAACAAACCATCAGTAGTTTTCCACAGTGCCTGTGAAAATTTCAGATTTCAGACAGTTCATCATTGACCTCGAATGCGTGTAATTTAGTAGGATTTTTGTGCATTTGCTTTTTCTAGACATGCTGTTAGCTCAGTTAGCGAAGTTGTAAGTAACGTTAAAATGCTGTACTTGAGTGCACTCTTCAGCTGACACTGGGCACGGGAATAATTTGGATTGCATTTGGCATAGTATTTTCTGATTTTCTAAGATTCAAGTAATTAGCAAAGACAGAATTTATCAGGGCAGAATGATAAAGAATGATAATTCTGACCAGAATGACCAAGAAAAGGAAATTCTAAGGAAGTTGGTTCTATATCCGTGGTAATAACCTTTCTACCTTACTGCCTGCAGTAGGGGCTTGTGTCTCCCTCTCTTGTTTCTTTATTTTACTGGGAAAAGGTTTCCCTTTCTGTAGCCAGTGTTGATTCTGTTTGTCCTCCTGCCCTCATTTCACAATATCCCCAAGGCTTTTACATGTGCAAATTTATTCATATCATCATTGGCCTGGTGAGTGGCATTGCCAAACTCTTCCATGCGACTTAATGTCTGATAAATCATTGATTACTGAAGAAGCAGTAATGAATTTAGTCCAGATAACTCTTTTCCTGATCAGATACCTGTCTGACACATCAACCACATTGTGGTTTTGGAAAGCCAGGTTCCACCCATCCATATCAGCATCACTCCAAAGTGAGAGCTTGTGTGCCTTCTGTGTAACGTGAGGCAGGATTCCCTTTTTGGCCTTGAAGTCTGTGAGCTTTTCTCCAGTTTCCTCCAACACACCGTAAGTTGACATTTTTGGATACTATTTTTTTTTTTTTTTTTTTTTAACTGCAGCAGCAGAGTTGGTTATTGGCCACCAGGATGCATCCAGTGGCCTCTTTGTGCAGTGGCTTGTGGAAAAACTGTTCTGTGGATGTGTCTGTGATGCCCATGTGGAATCTGATGGCCCATGACCAGAAGGGACTCGAATCACTGAAGAAATGAATGCTCCCAGTGCTCTGATTGTGCTTTTTAATTCAGCCACTGTGCAGATCCAGTATTGTTTTCCAGTGTTCATTTCTCATTCAGGCAAAATTGTCTGACTGTTCATGTGAAGTTATGCACTGAATGTGTTTGATGCCCCTCATTCTCAGCATTGTCTGCTCAGGATTCAGCACTTCCCTTTGACTGAAATTGCCATTATTGGTGCTGTTGTCATACTGCAAATTAATTTCCTGTTTAACAGGGATACTAATGAGCTCCAGTGAGTTGTAACTGCAGTGGGAGTCTGCTCAGCTGAAAACTGAAAAGTAAATTGGTGGTCTTTTGGTTTCTTAGTGTTAAAACTGCCTTTCTTATAGGGGAGGCTCCATTATTCTGGGTGTTTTTTGAATGGCATTTAGCATGAATTAAATTATGTCTTCTGTTGTCTATATTTGGGCAGAAGATATAGTTGTCGCATTTTAATTAATAATAATATTGGTAATAATAGTACTAATAATGATAATAATAATAGTAATAATAATAATAGTAATAATAGTCTGCCTGGATCTGTTCATAAATTTTAGGACTCAAACAACTGCAGGACATTTTGGCCAGACATACATGACCACCATTCTCAGAATGTTTCTAATGAGAACAGTCACAAGAACATTATTTTCTCTTAGATGAACCCCATTACTGATGAGAAGAGGAAAGACATTCCTCTTTGTTATCACATCAGAGTTCAGAATCAATAATCAATAAACAATAATAATAAATAACAATAATTAAATAATAAATTATTTTCAGAAAGATTTTCCTGTATTTCAGGGGCTGTGTCAAGGAGTTGGGTTTGTAGAAGTCTCTGGAAGATTCCTGCCTTGGTTCAGCCTCTGGCATTTTAAGTCACCTGTTCTTGCTGTGCTTCAGGTTCAATGAGGGTAACACTGATTTCTCTGCAGGAAGGAACATTCTGATGAAGTCTTTGGAAATTAGTCCAGAAAGTAAATTGCTTCTATGGGAGTGTTAAATTTAGGCATTTTAAACCCCTCACAGTAACATATAATAAAGAAAATAATAGTAATAAATTTCTCCATCTCAGACATTTAATTTTTAATAAAAACTTTCTATTACCTAAACCTTTTTCAAAATAATGTTCCATAGATTCTGGCAATTATGTTGGGGCTGAACTGAATGTTCCAAGTTAATTTTGTTCCTTTCTTAACTGTGTACCAAGTAGCTGTAAAAAAAGTGTAGTTTTCTTACTCCAGAGCATTTTAACAGAGTATTTGCTGCCATAATTTAAGAAAAGGAATTAGGCTACTGCTCTAGAAAGAAAAGAAGATCCCTGACTTGTAATGAGCAATCCCTGGGACTGTGTTTGTGTTGGTTTCTATCCCTGTGATCAGAACTGGCTGAGGTCATAAAACCTTTGGATCAAGTCCTGCAGAAACAGAGCACGTGTGTGGTTCAGGTTTTGCATAAGTATTTCCAGAATGCTTTATCTTCCTAAAATCTGTCCCCTTTGAGTTCAGTGTGTTTTATTAGCACGATGTGGGCTGGTTTCTGTGGGATTCCTTTACAAGCACCGGAGCCAGTTCTCTCTGGGGGAGATGAGAGGGGAAGCAGGGAACTGAGCACTTCTGATGGGACAGAACCTGCTGAGTCCTGCAGGCTTCTTTCACACGTGTCAGACCACTTCCCAAAAGGCAGTTTGTTACTTTGCCACCACCCTCACACAGACAATAAATAGTGAGAAATTAGCCAGACAACAAACAGCTGAAAAGCGCAGCAGCGCGCGGTGAGCACCTGCGAGGGCGGACGGCCGTGCTGTGGCATACATTGAGGGGAAGAACATTCCAGAGCACACCTGGCAGGGCCAGGCTTAATGAACAGATCCACTTGACAAATTTCACTTCCCTTTCTGCTCATCTGCAAGCTCTCATTGCTGTGAATTTCCTCTCCTGAGCTACCTGTGCAGTATTTCCTGCAGTCTGATGTCAGCTGGTGACCGGCTCAGATGTTCAGCTTTTCTCCTTACCAGCACTGCCTGGTTGCCCACTGAGCTAAATGCTCCAAGTTTTGTACTGCCAGGCAAAATTTACCTGCAAAGAGTCAAGGACCCCGTAGCAGAGTTAGATTTGTATCCAGAATCCTTACTTCTCCTGCTACAGAGGAATAAAATCCCTTGTCCAAAATGCTGGCACTCAGGTTTGCCACGGAGTAAAGGAATCAAGGAAGTGATGGCACAGTGATAGTTCTGTTATCAGGCTGGTCGTGATTTGATTTGATGTTACACGAACTCATGTCCATATAATGTTACTGAAGATATGCAGATGTTTCATTCACATTATTACTGAATTTCCTGAATTTCCCCCAGGCATTTTGTTCGTATTAGGGTGCTGTCCTGGCATGATGGGATGTTATCCCTCCAGGTGTATTTCAATCCTGGTGTTTATTGCAAAATTTTGGGATTTAGTTTCTATTCACTTCCTCTTATGGAGGTAATTTGTTAAAAGAAAAAAACAAAAACAAACAAAAAAAAAGCCCCACAAAAACAAAAACAAATAACCCACCCCAAAAATAAAGAATGCACACATGTGGAGACAGCTGTCCTGGTGAGTCCTGAGAAGGTGGCCACAATGTCAGAAAAGTCGTGTCTCTGATGATGCTACATTGTTTGTGCTGCTATTAAAAGGAATAATAGGTCAGGAGTGGATATTGAATTATATTTCTAGTTTTCAGCTTTCTATCACCCTTTCATTACAGTTTATGACAGGTCCAGTAACATGTATTTTCTTTGTACTTTCACTCAAAAATAATCTTTCCATGCTGTTTCTAAATGGTCACTGTAAGAAAGTTTGTGCATTCGAAAAGATAAATGTCTTTTACTGGGTATCAACACATGCTGACAGTCAGGAGCTGTGTCATGCACAGTTGTCTGTCACATCCCAATCCATTTTTCAGTGGAGCAGGGAAGGTGTGAGCCCTGCTGAGCTGGAGGGGCACACGTGGTGTGAGGGTATTGACCGGGAAAGAAGCACATTTTTGTTCTTCCCGTATCCGACACCCCATCATCCTCTCTGCACCCTCCTGCTGCTTTTCTGCAAACATCGCTGCTGTTCACAAAGCAAATTAAGTTCTCAAGTAGATTTTCAACTTTTTTGCACATTGGCTTTAAGCAGTGGAGAAGGTGAAGTAATGAAAACCCCAGACACCACTGCCTATGGACTGACTGCAGAAACAAAGGGATGAACTCAGGGTTTCTCTGCTCTGGTCCCACTTGGAGCTCCAAAGGTTGGAATGATTCCCCCTTGACTCCTGCACAACGCTTTGGTGATGGAACTCCTTCGGTGCTGGGGCTCCAGCTCATTAGTTTTACCAGCTCTTTTTGCTGCAGTCTGTCCTGACAGCTTGAAAGGGTATTGATTAAGGGCTTAACTCACTTTTTATCACAGCTAATTATATTTTTTTGGCTGGGTGCTAGATTTCAAGACATTGGGTTTGCAGCAGCCTCCAGCAAATGGAGGGGTGATTATAACTTGAGTGAACTGTTTGCTACAGGTTCTGACTACCAGCTATCAAAATTAGTATTCATAAAGAGTGTGAGAAGGAAAAAAATCCAGTCTTTTGAGATACCTGTTAAGAATTCAGATTATTTTCATCATGAGTGCATGGCTGCCTCTCATCTTCCCTTACTCACATTGCTGCTTGTCAAAATTTGGGAGGGGCTTTGAACACTAAACCACACAAATTTTGCTGCAGAATTGGCTCTGAGGGAGCAATTGTGTTTCTGAGAGAGATGGTAATATCACACCTTTGAGAATGAGAGATGAAGAATTAACCAGGGGCAAAGGTCCTGGTGTACTAATTAAATATAATTACATTTATACGAGCACCAGCACAGCGAATTCTGCTTTTCTGCTTTTTTTTTAATAGTGTTTACATGGCTATAGAGTGTTCATTGTAGTGAGGTGCTGAAGTTCTCATGTTGTTTTGTGCTTTTTTTTTTTCTTTCTGAAGCTAAACAGCATTTCTAAATGCATTTTATCCTCTCAAATTACATAATTTAGTTAATCTGGGAAGCATACTAAACCCAGATATTTAGGAAGAAGGAACAGCATTAATTAACTTCGTAAGGAATGAGATCAATATCGTTCTTTTCCAGTTCCTCAACTTAGTTTCTCCATTCCACTTTCTGAAAAGAGAGCTGATGTAGGGTGTGGGCAGAGGTTTAATGTGACAGTTTTCATAGTCACTCGAGTGAGTAAGCATCTTTCCCAATTGCTTCCACAAACATGCTCTTGTACACTGCCACTGGTACCGCTTTGCTGCACCAAATTACAGAGGTGCTTGCTTGAATCCTCCCGTGTTTTGCACTCTAAATCCTCTTGCTGTGCAAACACAGAATTTTGGTTAGTCTAACTGAGGTCTTAGTGGTCTAAAGAATTATTATTAGCCCAGCTATTATGATACTATGCATATAATTCAAATTATATGCATTTAAAATTAATAAATGCCAGCTTTATTTTATCTGCCCCTCTCAGCTGTTGTGTTGCTTTTACACTCTCTCACTGCTAAGTGGCTTCATTCTGGAGAGAGGTGTGAATACCTCAGCCAGGAGCATTCAGATCCTTTCACAGAAATGTGATGCTGATGGTTTCTTCTTCCTCACCCTTCACTGTGTCAGGACCATCTTTACGTGCTTGCTAAATATCCTTCACCTTGCTCTTCATATGACTGCTTAGGCCCAAAATTATTATATACAGTGTCATTTGCATGTTGGATACTGGTTCTTCTTTCTCCTTGCTAACCCTAAAGCTATTGCCCAGCTCCCAGGGGTGCATTCACCATAAAGAGATGGGGTTTATGGCTCTTGTCCCTCCAGCATCACCCCTTGCCTGCGATTTCAGGGTCTCTAGCTCAGGTCATCCCATGCCTTCCCTCCTCATCTGCGGCCAAAGGCAGTTCATCTTCCCTAGAATAACTGCATGTGTTGCTGTTGGTTAGTTTCATATACTCTTACGTGTCTCCATAAAACAGTAGCTATTTCCCTGAACCAGAAGCTCAGAAACAGTGGCACATTTCTGAGAGTGGCTGTTCCCAGCAGAGCAAACAAGCAGAGCAAACACAGTCCAGCCCAGCAGGGCACATCCAGCAAAGCCGGGCAACACCTGAGCTCTGAGCTGAGCTTAGCACAGAGCTTCTGCTCCGTCCTGAGCAGTGCCAGATTTATAGACTTCCTGGGCTACATAGCAAAGGAAAAACGGGATTTAGTTGCAGTTTTATTCCCTGCAAGCACATCACAGACTAAACCTCTCTCTTTTCTCTTTCACTGCACTAAGCTGAGACCCTGAGCTGCCTTTTTCATATTTAGCTTTTTGCAAACTTAACCTTGTTACGGCACCTCCTTCACCCCCAGGCTGGCACCTGCAGCTGCAAGTCTTGTTTCATTCATGCCCTTTGCTGTGCTCATTTTCCTTTCCTGGGGAGGAGTCCTGAAAGGTACCAAGCAATGAGATATCTGAATGCTGAAAAATAATAGTTGATCCTTCTTGCTAACGAATCACAGGGATGAAATGTGCACTTGTGTGCTTTCCCTGCATCCTTAAATGTTCCGTTTTGGGCAGAGGCAACAGGCCTGTGTGTGGTGAAGATGCTGGGCACAGAGCACACAAAGAGGGAAGTCTGGACTCTGAGTAATTTGCAATGAGCATTTTTAAGTAACTCCAGGTGTTAAGTGTAACTCCCCCTGTGATTTTCTGCACCCATTTTTTCCTTCTCTTCCTTGATTGCTAATCAAATTGCATATAAACGTTTTCCTGATGAATCTCAGTCTCTGGGCAGTCTCTCATATGTGCTTCACTACCAAAACATGTAATTTGATCTCTGTGTCTATATAATAGAATTCATCTTTTCAGAAGCTTGAAATCATTTCCCTCTGTGTCAAAGGCTAAATATTCCAGAGTCTGTTAAGTGGACTCACCCCCCAAGTCCAAGGAAATAAATGGAATGCTGATTTGATAGTTTTAAATACAATTTAAATAATCACAGTATCCCATTGTGTAAACTGTGCGCTGCCTAAGGCTTCTCTGTATTGATTTTCATGTTTGGAAATGTTCTGGTGGGCTCTGTGTCCTTGTGGCCAGGGAGGACGATGGGTTCCTGGGATGCATTAGGGAGTGTGGCCAGCAGTTCACGGGAGGTGATCCTCCCCCTGTACTCTGCCCCAGTGAGGCCACATCTGGAGCACTGTGTCCAGCTCTGGAGTCCCTTCCAACCCCAGCCATTCTGTCACTGCTTTTGTGATTTTGCTTATTTGCTTTTACTGGGGAAAAAAATTGAAAAAGGGAGAATTGAGAAGATAATAATTCTTGCCATTTTTCTGAAGCATTTTCCTTTTTTTTCAAAAGTTGTAGGCTTTCATGTGTTTGTCCAAGCTCTCTAGAAATCTGATGGATTAGAATGGCTCAATGATTCTGTAGAAGTAAGATTTGAGGGAGCAATGAGGAGCACATGTGAGCAGGGTAGACGACAAAATCAAGCTGTTACTGCATTGCCTGTGATTGCAGTCTTAGACCCAAGTGAATAAAAAGCCTTTTTGGAGCCAAACTGCCAGCCTGTCCCTAAGATATTCCTGTTTTTCTTACTGAGTTAGCTGTAGCTCTTGAGAATCACCAGGTGCTATTTTTGTGCTCTTGCTGTGGCAGTGGAGATGTGACACCAGCTGGCTTTTCCCATTTGTCGCTCGTGTGCTTTGCCAAAGGTCAGACCCTGAAGATTCCTGCTTAACTTTGGAGTCTCGTGTCTGATGCTGTCCCAAGGTAAATTGTCTGCTTAAGCACTCTCTGAAATAAGTTGTCTTTTGCTTACAATGGGCTGATTTGAGACACAGTCTGCAATAAATAATGAGAGGTTGCAGTTCAGTCACAAATTATTATTTACGGAATTACTGCTGACTTCTCCTTAGCACTTGCAAGTGCCAGACCAGCTCTTGAAGGATTTAGGAGATTGCTTAATGAAGATTCATTTATTAAGATGCATGGCTGGCCAATATACTGGTCATCACATTGATTTTAGGACTGGATCAGAGTGTGAGCAAGCTTTGCATAGCTGAGGAATGAAAAGCAGCTAAACTACTTTGGGCAACTTTTGGAGTCATATTATTATTTTTTTTATTTATTTTTCTACTCTTTGTACTAAGAAGTAGCTCGTTCTTACTTTCATTTCTTCTTTAAAAGCTTTGAAATAAAGAAATGGTGCTATATGATAATTTTTAAAGTAGGACTTTGTATAACAATGCAGGATGATATTCCACAATTAATCCTTAAATTTTCATTTCATATTGTAAAGCCTACTGCAATTCCATCCCCACAGGCAGATCCAGTCTGCTCCAAGCTTTGTGGCTCTGACAGAGAAATTATATAGGAATGTCCAAAGTGTAAACAGTATAAATGCTGAATAATGCCTGAGAAACAGAATGTCTAATAGATACTTTATTCATAGACATGGACCAGTGTCACCCAATCAGGGGGGATAAATGTCTCTTTGAACTTAAACAGTTCATGGGTTTAAATTGTGGTTATGCTGTGCCCCACCCTCATGTCTAAATCTCTTTTTTTTTTTTTTTTTTCTTAACAAAAACCATCTGATTGCTCAGAGTTGAATGCATTCACATGGTTTAGGCACGAGGTGTTTTCTTGCTCCTGCTGCAGTCATCCTGGGTGTGCACTCACCTTCTTTCACACCCTTCCTGCTCTTGGGAGAATGCAGGGAATATGCTTGGCTTTGATGGAGCAACTTAAAAATACGTCCAGATGTAACCCAGGTGTTGTAAACAAAGGAACCTGGGGGCTCCTGTGTGACCCATGGGGAGCTCAGTGCCCTGAACTTAAAATTAATTCTGCTGAACTTAAAAACCAATCAAGCAAACAAACAAACAAAGCCACAAACAAAGCAAAGAAACAACCACCCACCCAGAACCAGCCCAGTTGTCCAATGCTTGACTTTCTTGGATGGGAAAACTGTCATCGATTGTTTAACTCAAGTTTTGAGCTGGCTGAGATAACACAAACCATTGCACTTTAAACTATAAGTTGCCAAAATTGAACCTTCTGCGTTTGGTGGGGGCATCTCAGTGGGAACCTTTTGTCAGACATTAGCATGCCCCGAGGAGACCCTGACTGTACAACTTCCCATTGCTGGAGTTACTTGCCTGCTCCTCTCTCGCTCCTCCAAATCAATGTGGTTTCCAGCTTTTTCTGCAAACACGCTCCCCTCGAGTGCAGCTGGAGCTTGGGCACCACGTGGCAGGGGCTGGCCTGGATTTCCGAGCTGCAAAACAGACCCATGAGGGAGAAACTCTGCCTTAGACTGCCTTGGCAAGCAACAAGGGTCACAAATATTTCAGCTGGTGTCTCCTGATTCAGTGGCATCCCTCGGACTGAAGGAAGCCAAAGGAGGGAGGTGAATGCACGTTGTCCCTGTCTGGGTGTCTCTGTCTTGTTCCTGTGGGACAAGAACAGTCTGGAGGTGATGATCAGCCAGCATTAAAGAAGAATTTGATCTTTTGGTTTTTATTGTGTTATTTTTAATGAGCTTAGCATTTTGAAAATTTCCTTTAAATATATATATAAAAAAAGAGGAAAATAATCTATTTGCTTGTTTCCATTAGTGTACGAGATCTCTACCAACTGCAATGGAAAATATGTCCAAAATCAAACTGGGTCTCAGTATTTTTCATTCACTGAACCAATGAGAAAACCAAATTAATTTGTTCTTTTTATAGGTATTATCAAGAGTCTTCTTAAAATAGTTTAGAAGTCAAACCACATACAATGATATAATTATTTTGGATGAACAAAACAGTAAAAATCTGAGGGCACGATGTTTTCTGCTGTCAGGGAATTAGCTTGATCCATTCTGGTTCCTGTTTTGGATTTAATTATGATATCACTAAATATTCCTAGAAGTTACCCCAGAAAAAACAAATAAGCAAATTAAAAAAGAGTTTGAAGTTTTCTTTAGGTTTTGTTTGTTTCTTTTGGGTTTGTTTGTTCTACTTTGTTCAGTTTGCTCTCTTGGGGGGATTACTTTTGGTTCTTTAAAGGCTTTAAAATGGCTGAAGAACTTGGTTAATCCGTGTGCTGCTTGTGGCGAGATGCAAAAGAACGTGACATAATTGAAGAAAGGCTGGTGTGAGAGCTGATGTGGTTTTCAGGAGCCTATTGAGAAAATCATCCCCAGCAGCACGACTCCACAGCGGCTTCATGCAGGCACTGGGAGGGGAATTAGTTCTTTACCACCATCCCCTTATCCACGAGGCACTGAGGACTCGTGGCCTGTTGCTGTGGGAAGGGGAAGTACAAGAGTTTACAGACGGCTTTGCACAGGCTGGTGTTAAAGATTCAGCAGAAGGTTTGGTTACCTGTGCAATAATTCAAATTAAACATGTACTGAGGTGAATTTGCTGATCCCTCTTTCAGAGTTGCTATTTTTAATGCTTCAGTTGCTCACGAGGGAGTGTTTGTGTTTGGAGCTGAAGCAGAGCGCTGTCAGGGATGCAAGCTCGGACAAAACCAACCTTTCCGGGAGGATGGGATGCCTCGTGGCTGATTTTGATTTGCATTGATTTGCCTGTGTTGTTGTTTGATTAGCTCCAGGCTGGTGTTCGAAATGTGGCTTTTCTGTTTGATCCCCCATTAGGCTCTTACCTCCATGTCCTATTGATACCTGCCCCAGGCAGCTCCTCTGGCCTCCCGCTGAGTGCAGCTCCCTTCCCTCCTGCCTCTGCAGCTGCAGGAATTAACTGGAAAAAGTCTGGTGTGGGCCTGGAGCTGGGCACAGCTCTGCTGTTCCGGTTGTGTCTCTGAAATAAATGGCAATAAAACATTTCAGCACTCATTTAATGCCATGAAGCTTCATGAAACTTCTGTGATAGCATTCCTGAGGAAGCTCTCAGGTGCTGCTTTATGGTAGGGCTTTGGTTAGAGGAAATGCTTTGGTCATTTTCTGTAGAATGCTCTTCGTTCTGATGTTTTGATACAAGTTGTGTTAATGCTGAATTGCAAGACTGATGTAGGAAAATCACTGACTACTTCTCCACTAATGTTTTCTTGGTGAAGGAAAACTTAACATTTTAAATAATGTCTCCTTACTTTCTGATCTGGTTTTGCCAGTGGCAGCTTACTGGGAGTCAAGCTGTAGCCCTGTTTTGTGTATCTTCAAACTGGTCGCTGTTACCATGTTTTAGGTTATGAATCTGCATTTTATTGGGGCTTTTATCACCCATTTCACCCAAGGGTTATTTGTAGGAGGCTGGGCTGGGGGAAATGTGTGGATCAAGTTTGCCATGTGCAGGTAATGCACCTGTTGGGGTGTGGTGGTGCTGCTTTGGAACATTTTAAAAGTCTGAGCAGATTTAAGGTTGACTTGCTGACAGGAGCACCCATGCTTCTAATGTGAGTTCTGAATTCTGTTGCAGAGCTGATAAGTTGTTGGCCAGGACAGATTTCAGGCTCTCCCAATGCTCAGACTGCTCTTGTGGAATGAGGGGCAAAGTCTGGTGGGAGCACTGCTGTCAGCACAGCTGCAGAGCAGGAAAAAGACACATTTAAAGGTGATAGCAGATAATTGGAATGGCTCAATCTTAAGCCTCATGAACCTGCAGAGCATTTCAGAAAGCAGGAACTTTGCTTGTTAAGGCATCCCTTCCTTAGCCATGGGTTTCTCAGCGCTGATTTGAAGATTTCCATTAATGAAGTTGTCTGTTCCTCACAGATGGGATATTCTGCAGAACACATCTTCTGCAGTCACCAGGTTTTCAGTCTGGTTAGAGCAGATAAGATCATTATTGTTCTCTCACTAGCTCACAGAGCTTCAGTGTTACATGATGTTGCTCATAGTGGTTGTTAATCCATCGGGCTCCATTGAAACAGGCTCTGTTACCCCTCGCTTCAGTGGGTACCCACTGGTATTGGCCAAATTACTCAGGAAACACTTTATTGAGTCACTTTGTTTGGGGGTCGATATTGTTTTAAGTGGTGCTGTATGTGCTTGTATTTATGTGCATTATTTTTATGAAATGCAAGTGCATCATTCCCAGTTTGGGGCAGTCTGTGATAGTTTATTGAAATGTAAATAATTTACTTTGGTATGTTTTGAGAGAGAATAGCTGTTTCGCTGGGGAGGCATGCTAGATGGAGAATGTGAAATGTGATTGCAGCTTGCCTAACAGTGTCCCTTCTGCCCAGGACTCCTGATTCCATTTTTGGATTCTGCCAGTGACATAGCCTAACCTTCAGTCATGAGAATCAAGAGGGCATAGCCATTTGTGCTTTGGTTTGTTGATTTGTGAGCTGTTTTAACAACTGTCTTTTCTATTCTTTTGTTCTGAAATGGAATTCATATTTCTAAAGCCCATTCAAGTAAAGAATGATGTATATGTGCAAAATACTATTACACTATAGGCTGTTTTTCACGTTCCTAACATCTGTTGTCAGTCTGGGGAGGTTGTTGTACATTTGTATTGCCGGGAGAAGGAAATTTACTGAAATGCAAAACCCACGGGATGTACAAATGCTTAACGTCTACCTGGAAAGTGCGAGAGTGCATCACTGGTAAGAACTTTGCACACTTATGCTGATAGGGTGATGTGCTCGTGGAGTGACAGGCAAATTATTGATTGGAGCTGGAGACTCGTCTCTGGTAGCTGTTGTTTGTCTTCTCTTTCTTCTGCGAGTCCCGGGGGAGCCAGCTGGGAATTAGACTGTAGTCTGCACCAAGAGTGGATTTATAGTCTTTAACTGTGGGGAAAAATCAGGAATTTCTTTTGAGGCAGGCATGTGAACAAGGCAGAGAGGGAATGTGTTGGCTGGGTTACAGAGGGCCAGCACGAGGGCACGGAACACGAGAGGAAATTATTTCCTCCCAGCTAGGGAAATTACAGCCACAGTTGCCCGATACCTTCCGTCAGAGACTCTCAGCATTAGTCACTACTTCTGTTATGAAATATTTGTCACTATTTCTGTTGTGAAACAAGTGAACACGTGATGATCCTGAGCCCCAGAGGCAATCCTGGGGGTGAAGGTGAGGGGGACCAAGTGCTGCTCTGGATCCCCTTTGTTCCACACGGGCAAGGACTGAAGTCTGTGCTGATTTTGACTGTGTTAGTTTGAGATGTGACAGGACAATTCTCCAGCAGATCCATCCCTGTCTGTGTGTCAGGTATCTACAGCAACACGGCCCGAGTCTTTTGAACTTCTGGGAGAGGCAGCTGGTGTGCTTCAGGCTGCAGTTTTGCTTCTGGTTTATCCAAGAACTGCCTTGAAACCAAAGCACTGCTGTCAGCCTTCTTTCAAACAATGAGCCTGCTTCAAGAGTTTAATATTACTCCACGGACTCTGAGGCAGGCATGGGTTTTTCAGAGAGGGGGTGGTTGTTTTTTATTTAAAAAAAAAAAAAAAATTTTTTTTTTTCTTTTCAACACACAAGAAAGGGATCAAAGTCCCTTTAGTTTGTGTTCTGTGCAAAGGTCTGAATTCAGTGTTCTGGAATTGGAGCTTCATCTCCTTGTGGTTTTGATTTCCCCGTTGCAAATACCATGTTTGTGTGCTTTCTTTGTTATGGATCTCAAAATGTCTAAATGTCTTATAAATTACAGTTCGCATTTCTGCAGCTGAATCAACTACAATCAATTGTGCAGCTCTTCCTCCCCTGCCCACCTCACCTCTGGCATTCCCTCGCTCCTGAATAAAGAGATTTTTGAGAAGCGTGGGCAATTAGCTGTAACAGTAACTACCAGTATTTTTGGTTCCTCAAAATCATATAAAACTGCCAGAAAACTGTAGAATTCACTCCATTAAAGGCAGTTGCTGAAGTTCATGGTGTGCCCTGATTTCTGACTCCTCACGAAAATGCATTTCCAACTCTGTTCAAATAGAAGATGTTTAACAATAAGCATTTGCTTTCCTCTAATTTTTCGCCAAGAACCAATATGATTTTACATAAAATAGGATTCTTAAAAAAAATTACGATTAGTCTCTGGTGTAAAGACAGGTCCTGAATGTGTTTAATTAGAGAACAACAAAGAGCACAAAACCAGCAAAGCTGATTCTGTAGATGTCTGGAGATCAAACTGAGATATTATTGAAGTAGAGGAGCTTGTTGCTTCTGATGGTTTGAGTGCCTTGCACACCCACTGCATGCTCTGAGCACAATAAAATGTTCTATCACACATTCCCTTCATCATACCCAGCATAAGATCCATACTCCTGCAATAATAGCAGGGATAATTAATTCTGGCTTAAGTATTTAGGAAATTATTGAGTGCTGCAATTACAGGCTTTCCAAACGACAATCTTTAGAAGCAAGAAGCTATGCTGTACACTCCCCCCAGATCTGAGTGCTCTGAGAAACTTCTGTTCAGCCCCAGAAGGAAAAAGCCCCTGCAGGAGTGAATCTTAATGTAGTGTTAATTGGGTAATGGAAGAACACAGCTCCGAAACACAGAGGGTGCATTTAGAACAGGACAAATAATCTGAAATACAAGTTTGATGAATTCCCTTCATCTCTGCGCTGTGGCTGCTGCAGCACTTTTGTTTATATTGATCTGAACGGAGTGGAAATTTTCTTTCATCTGTCATTTACATTTATTTTACCTCTTGCAATTGCCTCTGCCAGCTTACATGCTTGTTTTCTGGTGAATCTATTAATAAGATTTCCAGCACATCAAAAGAATTTCTATTGGGCAAAGGTAGAATATAATACACTTAAGGTGTAGGAGGGTTCCTAGCTGCAATTTTACCTACTAAAAGTTATTAATGAGTTTTGTGAAGCAAAGAAAATAATTGGAAAGGATAATGCTAATTGCATGCTATAGATTTTCCTCTATTGCTTACTTGTTTAGCAAGTGACTTGCAGAATGGAATATTTGCACCATAGCTTTCTTCTGATTGCAATATGCCTTCTGCATTGACAAAAATAGGCCCAAAGGTCAAATTAATTAAAAACAGTAGGAGGAAGAACACAATGCTGCAAGTTTGTATTTCTATGTTCTTGCCTGAGAAATGTGTGAGGTGCATTTTGTTGTGTGCAAAGCACGGATGCTGTATGCCAACAAAAATAAGAAAACACTAAAACATATCTTAAAGGGTAGAATTAAATGGAATTCTTTAGTTAGGAAAATTTATGCATAATGATGGTTTCAGGGTGAGCAACCAGGGCACTTAGCATGGCTTTTGGGCAGTGTAATTGATGCAGGAATGCAGGTCTGTGGCTGTGTGTGGAAGATGCCCGTGCCCACAGCGTCCCCCTGTTGCCCACATGACTTATGCCAGCTTTGCCCACATTAATGTTATTACCCTTCCCCACAAACACTTTTCCTGATGCTTTATTCCAAAGTCCTCCCTGCTTCTCAAGTATCTCCTGCAATTTTCTTTCCCCTGAGCTGTAGGAACAGAGAGTAGACCTAAAGCCTTGCATTTGCTCCTGCATGGCTGCATGTTACAAGGGATTTCTGCCTTTCTGGACCAAGCAGAGCGAGCAGTTGCCTTTCCTGATCATGGCCTTGGTGTCAGCATTGCAAAAGTACTTCAGATTTATAGGTTGCAAGTTCAATGTGGTTTGTATGGAGAATAATATTTACCTCTGATTTAACTGAGCTGTACATGGAATTTGAATAACCCCGAAGTAATGATTGTAGTGGTGTTAATCTTGTGTGGCAGGTGAGGATATAGAGGTAGCTCCTGAGTGCATTCAGGGAGTTGCAGGAGCAGCTTTCACTGTGCCCTTGGCCTTCCCTCCCCAGCCCCTCAGGTTTCTCAGCTCTTTGGGGCATTTGGCACCATTCCAAAGGTGCAGGGACTCAAACTGAGGATTATGCTACTTATGAGTACACAATAGTGCAGTTTTGGGGTTCATGCAGTAAATGGCTCGGGACCAAGTTGTTTTTCAGCATTGCTCTGCTCGGTGCTGTGACAGAGGCTCTGGGTGTCTGGGCTGTGCAGTCGGCAGCCCCGTGAGGAGGAGCTGCCCTCCTGCCTTCCAGAGATGCCTGATCCTCACTTTTGCTGACTTCTCTCTGTTTCCTCTTGGTGCTTTGTGTATTTTGCATCAGCACTTTTCTCTTGACTGCTGGAGCTGCTAAGTGAACGACTCTTATTCTGCCTGGGTTTCTGGTTCCTGTGGTGGCTGGAGCTCACACCTTTCCCCTTCACCTGTTTGTCAGGGGATCTGCCCAGGTCACAGGTCTGTGTTTGCAGAGCCAGGTCCCTGGTGACAGAGCCCTGACCATCCCAGACCTGGGCCTTGCCTCAGAGCTGAGCTCTCAGTGGGGCTGCAGAGCACGAGCCCCACGTGTGGGTGGTGATGTGGGGACAAGGGCAGCTGTCCCCTGCTCAGCTGACACCGCAGCTCTGGGCTGGCTGTGAGCAGAAAAGACTTCCCCCAGCCTTCAGCTGGAGCCTCTCAGTTCCCCTCACTCAGAACTGCTTATTCCTTCCTGCAAACTAACGTATGCTGCATTTCCTCAGCAATTTGTACTGCGTGTTTTGCTCTGAGAGGAAAGATGTGTGAGTAATCCTACCAGGGCTAAGGAATGGCTGCACTGAATATGGAAATAGGCTGGCAAGATTTAAGGAACAAGGGAAGGCTAATGGCTTTATATTTTGCTTTGCTGAAATTACACAAGTGGTGAATTCTGAGAGACAGTTATACATTCTGATTATCTGAAAGGGCAATTGCAGAGCCATCGCTCTGGAGGAGCGAGGGATGATATCAGTGATACAATGCAGCACTTCAATTTGCAAAATTTTTCCCATTTGCAAATAGATATTTCAGACATCCATTTAAGAATGCATTATTAGCATGTAGTTAGACTCTAGTAACTTTGAATATTTCATGTATTCTACTGTAAATAACAGCTAAATCTTATTCATTATCACCCTGATAACATAAGCTGTGGAAATAGTGATGTAAATGGGAGATTTCTGACTTTAATCAAATAAATCGCAATCCTTTTTCTTAGAACAGCTTGGAGAGAAAAACAGATCTTTCAGATATTTGAAACAAAACCAAAGTGTTGTTCAGCATAGCATTTATCACCCAGAATCTTTCTTATTTACAGTAAGAGAAGATTGAAAGAAAGCAAAGTGTACCAGTGAAAAAATCCTTTATTTCAGTATGTGGAGTAACTTCTCCTACTGAGAGCAAAACTTTTATGTGACATTTGGAAAGGGAATTTCAGGACAAAACTTTTGGTGAAAGTTTACTTGATCCAGAGAAATTTTCCTGGACCACTGGAGTCCACTGGAGAATGTACTGCTGATAAAAGTCTCCATCCTGGGGTGCTGGAATTTACTTTGTGCAAATCCAATACAGCATGAACTGCATCACTGCCTGCAAATTTTGGCCTAGAGCTTTATTTTATACATGCCAGCAGGTTTTCATGGTAAACTCTTGCTTCTTCCTTAAGCAGTTCATCTAAAGGTGGAGTAAGTATTGCTGCCTTGAGGATGTACTCAGAGAGGTGACCTTGGTGCCCAGCACACTGTAAATTTAAGATTAAGAATGAGTAATCAAGGTGGATAAAAGATATTTTCTCGAGGCCACAAGGATAACTGTGGTGAGCAAATACTGATACAGAGAGCGGAAAAGATAATGCTTTCACTGCTCTCCAAGAAGGACTTGAGTTTCCTCAGAGTCCATTTTGGGTAAGGAAGAACTTTTTGTCTGTTCATTATCTTCTCCAGAAAGAACAAGATGCTTTTTTTGACAGCTGCATGAAATACATTAGTTTTATCCTTGCATTTCAGCTATCATCAATTCCCATTCTAGCTAATCAAATGCTTGATACCAAACATCATAGATTTTCTGCTACAACAAATAAAATGCTGCTATAATAAAGGTGTGCTGTCATGACAAATGGAGTGAGATAGTGACATGCCAAAGAGCTGCTCTGCTACTCCTTTTTCTTTTTTAATTTTTTGTTGAATATTCTTCGGCAGGTTTGCAGCAAACCCGCTCCTTTACTGTGTCTGGGTGTGGTAGGGGCTGGCTGCTCCTGGGGGCCAGGGGCAATGGGTGGTCCCTGTAGCTTTTGAGAGCTGCTGTGAATGATATCAGAGTTGGTGCAAATGTAGTGCAGAAACCTGTGGATCCAAAAATATGGGGCTTTTTTCTAGAAGAAACTGGGGAGGCCTTTCCTTATTTCTCATTATTCAAGAGAGCACTCAGCCCCTTCAGGTTCTAAGCTTACCTGTGGACTTGCTCTGTGCCCTGTGTTATGTACCTTTTTTTGTTGTTTTTTTAACCACAGTAAAATGAGTTCAATTCTACAGCTACATGAGTGAAAATCAAACATCAAGTTACTCCTTCTCTGTATTACATTTATATTACATTTATAATCATCCACACTGGGAGGAAAGATTTTAGTTTATAGAGTGAAATGCAACTGAAGTGTTGCACCCCTGGACTGGAGTAGTTAAGCACAGTCCTTGCACAAATCTTACTGAAAATATGTGTCTGCATTTTGCTTCTGATTTCAGCACACTTGCAACCCAAGGAACCAAAATTAGATAAAAGTCCTTTTCTTTGGGAAGCACTAATAAGAACAGCTCCATTTCCTGGTTAAAAATGATGAAAACACGTTCCCAAGCCTCTTCAAGTGAGCACTTGTGGCGGCTCGTGGGGTTACACACGCGAGTGTTGCTTCAGAAAGGTTTGACCTTCACAGGAAAAAAATGAACAGGAAAAAAGTTGCAAAGGGAAATAGAATCAGGTCCTTGAGATTTCTTCCAGATCTCTCTAGCCCTACCAACCTCCTCAGGGTTGCACTTAAAGGCTTAGCCTTGACTATGATGCCACAGTACCTCACTGGAGGTCAGTGAGTAATCTGCTGGAACATTTATTATTCCGTGAATCCATACCTTGCTCATGAAGAACTATGAAATCTATTTATCTGAGCCACAACTGAAATGTATAAGAGAGCATAATCAAATTAGAGCTAGAGTCCCATGTACATTTATGAAAGTATAAATTCTGCTCTATTTCAATATTAACACAAAGGATTCACAATTGTAATAAAACCCAATCAATATTTCTGCTGAAAAAGATTCACGCTGCAGGGCCAGCAGTCAGAAGTGATGTCAAGGACTGCTGAAATGGTTCTGTGTTATTGTTTATTATGATGTTCTTTAACTAAAATGGCTTTGCCTATCAGATATCAAGTATTCAAGATGATAACATCAAAGATGATGGAAAGTGAAGAATGTATTAAAGAAAAAGTCAGAATTGAGATTTTCTTCTTTTTCAAACTTAGAAACAGCACAGCCATAGTGCAACTTTCATGTGTAATTTTTATTTAATCACATGTCAAATTGAAGGCTGAGATGAATTAAACTTTAAAAAGCATGCTTTCAGCTATCATTTTGACATCTAGCATACAATAACTGCCTTTCAAAAGCTAAATAAAATGTTTGACATGCTTTAAATGTTATTTTCAGTTTTATTTGCTTTTTATTTCAGTTCTTTGTTGTTATTTAAAGAAGCCCAGAAAATACAATTTAATTGCTAAATGTTGCTGGGGAAAGTCTTATGAGAGATACTCTGGTACAACGAGGATTAGCGTCTGGAAATAAATACCCTTTGAAGTTGTTAATCAGAAATTTGTGAAGTTCCAGGTTCATAATGGGTTTGCTCAGCAATGGTTTGGGTAATGAGTTTGTTCCATGACCTCTGTGGTGTGAGAGGACGATGGCAGTGTGGGCTCAGCCTCTGGTTACTTCAGTGAAAAACGGGAAATTTGCTTCTTGCAGCGGGCGGTGTTTGTTACAAACCCCTTCCTTTGCTTGCCTGCATGGAAAGGCTTTCACAGCACTCCTCTTTTGCCATGTCCAATAGCTGGGATATCTGACATTTTCCTTATCAGCTCAGTGCAGTTTTACGTGCCTGCGGGAAGGGCCTGCAGGGACGTGAACGTGTGATTCCTAAAAGGCGCCCTGAGTAAGTGAGTGCTGGAGGTACAAGATAGTTTTGCAAGATTATTTCTCATCACTTGAGCGAATTCTTTGTGTGAGTGAGTCCAACTATAAGATCTGACAATTTTAAGTCATTTCCATTTGCGCAGGTGGAGGGACACCATCTGTTCTGCTGGTTTTCTGTGGAGGTAGTAATACTTTCACTGAAAATGTACAAATCTGTCTAAGATAATCATCCACGTTGTGTTTGTATTTGTCTGGGCAGCCAACCAAGCTTTTATTTGCCCTTTTGAAATTAACAGGTTATGCTTCCTGCATCTAAATAAATTAATAAAGTGGGAGGAGTTATTTAAATCAATAAAAATGAAAACCTAAAACCATTTACCTGTCTTATACGACTGTGGAACAGTTGGGTTTTTAACCACAGTGAGGAAAAGTAAAAGTATTTATCAAAGTTTTCTGTTCTTTAGAAGGTAGCCAGATGCTGTATTTTCCATCAGTAATTAGTAAGGATGTAAGATACCAGTTATTAATGGTATTAAAGAAGGAGGGCTAGAGAAATTTATAACAAGAATGTCAAAAGGATTCTAATGGATTTCTTTTGGAAGCTTTAAAGAGCTGAAACTGCAAAGTCTTGCCAATATTTAAAAGGGTAAATATTGTAAATGGGGAAAACAGCAGATCTGTTTGATTTCACAAACAAATAGACAATCAGGAGCTGAAAGGGAAGCAATCAATAAATTTGGGGCAGTAGCTGGAACACCTGAACTTGTTCAATGAAAAGAAGGGCTTGTTCACCAAGTTTGATTTGTATGAGATGACAATTAAGGTTATTCGGGTTGGCAGTAGCTGGGGGTGTTGCTTTTTTATGTGAGATAGAGAAAAACTGATTTTAATGTCCACTAAGCTTGGACTTCTGAAATCAGCTGAGTATTGTCACTTTGCACAATACGTCTCTCCTTCCCCTGGAAGACAAGCCCTTCATTATTCTTCTTGAAAACAAACAAACAAACAAACAAACGAATCCCCGCACACCCCAAACCCAAAAAACCAAAACCACTCCCATGCAAGATCACTGTAGGGCCCATTAAATAAATCATAAAAAGGTCATTGCTAGGTTAGAAAAGGTGAATGCAACAGTGATGTGTTGTTAATGGAGTGTTTCTAGTTGTGTGTAATAATGGTGACCAAAAGGGTTTGGCATCTTTGTAGATGCTCCAAGAGAAACACAGATCCCAGCTGGCAAAACCAGAGAAGTTTCATTTGAGTCAAAAATTATAACAAGCTGCATTATATATTTTGCCTATGACAAAGTCATCAAAATAATGGAATAAGATCTTAGATTTAATGCACCAAGCTGCAAAACTTGTGGGAAATACAGACTTATAAAAGAGTTGATAGAAACTCTTTTGAGCTGCGTTAGTTGTGCTCAACACTACTCTGTTCAGGCAAAGGAAAAATGAAAATACTGGCCTGTCTTTGTTGAGTTTCAGCACAAAGACATATTTCCCTCTGGGTTTATGGTTGGATCCTTTCAGGCTGTTTGTTTTAATGTTATTCTGAGAATTTTGCACTGATAGTTGCTGGGTCCTGTTTGTCTCAATGAAAGCCTGTGGAAGAAAAATTGCTGTTTTGGAACAAAAGGTGATAGTTGAGGATAAAAAGATTGGAGCTGGAAATTGTAGTTTGATTAGGGATCTTCTTTACTGCTTAGACTTGAAGATAGTTATTTTCTGGTTATTTAAGGTGTTTCATATCCTCCTAGCATTTGAAGTAAACAAGCAACTGAGAAGATTAAAAATTTATTTGACTACTTCTTTATTTACTGGCTGCTAATAGTGGAGAGAAATGTTAAAGTAGTCCTGTTCCTTTGTGCTGTCTCACAGCATCTCCTAAATAAGGTCTGTTTTAAATCAGAATTATCATCTAAATAATATAATTAATTCAGCATAAATTAAAAAATAATGTTTTTTTCTTTATGATCTCTTTTTAAAAGGATATTAATTTGCTTCAATGAATGAAGATAATAAGGTTAATAGTTTAATGTTCCTCAGTTGATATCTGCTGGTTTTTCTATTACCTTTTTTTTCCTTTTTGATTATAAATTGGCTAACCCCTGGTGTATAATACCAGAAATCATCCCTTCAGTGTATCCAAAGCTATTTACTTAGACTCATCTTTTATTATTCCCACTGCCACAGTCTAATTATTGTAGTGAAAGATTGAACACAGAATAGTTTGGAGCTTTGATCAGTCTTCATATAAATTTCAATAATGAGAGTAAAAGGTTTTGCGGTTTTCTGAGATAATTTGATCCCTCCAGACACACTCTGCTTTTACCAAACGCAGCGAATGCCATCTGAGGCCTCTGACAGCATTTGTGTCTGGGTCCATGACATCTCTGCAAGCAAAATTCTTTTCTCATACCAATAAAGAGTAATTTAATATTTTTAAATGTGTCAGGGAAACTATAGGCTGCTGCATGCTTTTTCCTGAAATTTTCACTTCATTGTCCCCTATCAGTTTAATTGTCTGTATTACAAGTTCCTACATCAGAATCCTCTACGAATACATAATAGGTTTGCTTGCATTTCTCTTTTTGAAAAAGTATCCTAACTGTCATTCAGATAAATAAAACAAACCATAATCCTTGTTATTCTATTACTATCGGTGCTGGCTCCCTTCGGAGATAAATAGAAAAGCAGCTGGAGACTGAGGATATTTCGTAATCTTACAAATTGAAATTTAAATGCCTCAAGGAGGAAATTTCCAAAATAATTGTGACAGAAGATAAGTCCCAGCTTTTGGCAAAATTTTATTAGAATTACTTGTTCCAGATCGTTGTCTGACGCCTGCATGAATTAAGAAAATGGCAGCACTGCCATGTAGAGGAATAGCTGGGCTTTTTTCATCTTGATAAATTTTTGTGAAAGTGCTCTGTCATCAGCGTTATCAGGTGTGACATACTCAGGGACACGATCAAATTAAAAATCATGAGCCTTTAGCTGATGCCAGTTGATTTTAAATCGTAGGGGTTTGATCTTTCTGACCAAGAATATCTCAATTTATGCAACCAAATATTTACGATTTTTAACTGAGCGTGAGGGTTCGTTAGTAACATTTTTAGTTTTGCTTGGGTTATGGGATTTGGTTTTTTCTCACTGGGCTAGGCAGTTAAAAAGAGTTGGTGACTTTCTGGTCTCCTCTACTGTCAGCTGGTGAAAAACTTCTGCTGTATTTTGACAATGAACCCTGAAAAGAAATATTCCTTTGTTTGCATTTAGTGAATCCCAGATGCACAAAGTAGTAACCAGTTGCACATAGCAATAACCATTGCATTCCCAGTCATTTTCAAAAGCTAGTAATGGTGTCTAATCCTAAAACCTGGGCTAAAAATGTTTTAAGAATACTTTATTCTTCAAATTCACTGGTAGGTTGGAGTGGAGAAGGATATAACCTGGCGTGGGTACCAAACACAAGACAACACAAAGGCAGTGCAAACCCCACAAAATACAGCTTTTACAAGCAGCTCATGTGATGGAGGTGGATTTTTTTCATACTGTGAATACCAAACTCCTTTCAGATCAAAGAAATAGCATATTCCCTTTCCACGTGTCGTAGCTGTACATCTGTGCAAGTTCTGGATGCAGGGAGTAAATGGGAAACATTGTGGGAATGTTTTCACTGGATCAACTCGACAAAACTTTAGTTATTTGGCCTTTGAGGGAAGGGTTGGCTGACACTGCTGGTGTGGATAGGGCTCTGAGAGGCAGCTGACAGTGAGCTGGAACTGGATAAATCATATCAGTCATTGCTGCAGATCCATCTGGGTTTTTGGACTGTGCAGAGACACTCTGTGCATCTTCACCCAGCTGTGGTGGGAAAAGGCAGCAGGAGGAGCAGGACCACTGTCCCAGCCAAGCTTCCAGAGAGCCCAGGGGCAGCTGCAGGCAGCTCACTGTGGAGTTCAATGAGAGATTCTCCTGGTGACCCCAGAAATGCATGGGGGGTGTGGGGGTGTTAGCTGTGAGCCTTTCACCATCTGAACCTTTTCCCGGTGGGCTGTCAGGCTGTCCCAGCAGTCACAGAGGGGTTGTCTTCTCCCATTTCCATCCCATGTAACGGGATTCCGTGTTCAGCTCTTCAGAGCTCAACTGATGTCTTGGCTTGATCTGTTCCAATATTTCTCAAAGATCTGCCAAATGAGGGAGAGTCTAAAATCTGCAAATTTGATAAACAGGAAAGCAGGACTGGAAGGCAAAATGTACTTGAAAATGGATGAAATCATCTGGAAACAGAGAATGGCAGGAAGAATGAATGCAACGTGCCACTCTTAGGCTGCAGCAATCGATGGCAATAACCAAAAAGGGAACGAGGAGGAAAAGATCAATAAAAAGGACCTGGGCACTGTGGTGGTTGGCAAGGAAAATGTGCTGTGCTGCCATGGCAAAGGAGCCTGCAGGAGGTGTGGAATGATCCTGCTGCAGTGCTCGGTGCTGTTGGGACCTTGGCTGGAGCTGGGTGCTGGGTTTTGGGCAGGGCACAGAGCTGTGAGCGAGCTCCTGTGCAGGGGGAGCAGCCAGAGAGAGCAGAAGCACCCAACAGATTGAAATAATAAGGTCTGTTTATTCTGAAGCAGAATAAAGTGCCAAATGCCAGAAAGATGAGTGGGAATAAGCAGACCATGATGGATGGGGCTGAAGAAGTGATTTATTTTGTAACAAGAAAGAGGCAGGTTCAGCATTAGAAGAGAACCTCTCCATTATCAGTGGTGAAGCACTGAAACAGGTTTTCTGGGAAAGCCCTGAGTGTCTTACTGGTAGCTTTTAAGAAGCGCTGTCACTCTCACCTGTCGGGAATTGCACAGGTGAAGTCAGTGTTGCCGTGTTCTTGGCTGCCCACGGCGTACAGCAGCTGTCTGTGGGCATGTGTAATAATGTCACCGTGACAAAAAGAGACTTGGGGAAGTGGAGGAGCTGAACTTTTTAGCAAAGACTCAATATAATTGAATGTTTTCCACACCACCGCCCTACAGGAACCAAATATCTGGCGACCCCTGCCAACATCTGCTCTGTTACAAACATTATGTACTTTTTTGGATAATTGCATCAAAAGTCTGATCTTCAGCTTTGCTAAGCCCAGCAGTTCTGCATCCACAAAGTTTTGCATTGCCTTTTGAATGGAATTTTGAGTAACAGCAACCTAAGAATATTTTAAACTGTTCGTTTTTTCGGGTTTTTTTTGAAGCTTCGTATTTCAAGTTTCCAAAACACGGATATCAGATACATCAAAATGAGCAGGAGAGCTGCTTATTTTTTGGTCATATTTTCTTTTAATACTGGGAAGGATTTACATTTCAGTTATTCAGTTCCTAAATCGTGCAGGGTCACTTAGGTAATGAAAACTCTGTCCTGTGCTTGGTGCATCAGGTGCTTCATTTCATCTGGCCCTTCCTTCCATAGCTAGGCTGAGATGCTTTCCATCCTCAGCTCCCTGTTTCCCAGCTTCCAGCCTCTTACAGTTAAGGTGCAGGTCTGTGGTGTAACGAAAATCAAAGGAGTTGTAATGAAATGTCTGAAGGAGAGATGGGGAACCTACTTTTTATTCATTAGCTTAACACCTGTGCAAAATCTATTAAAATTGTTTTCAATACATAAGACTTGTTGTTGTTTGTTCTTTCTCTGCCTTAGAAGAATCCAACAGCATTATAGATGTGTCACATTTTTTAGGCCCAAAAGTGTGGAACAGCTTTTAATGGGAAAGAAAATGTTTTTTGAAAACTAGGAAACTCAGCAGTGAAATAAATTGAGCCTCAAAAAGTGATTGAAATCTCCAAGTCAATATACAAAAGGTATCCAAAGACTTGTGAAGTCTGACAGAATCTCTTTAGTTTGAGGTGTCTTTCATTTTGCATCAGGGCTTACATTTTTAAAAAACAGCAGCAAGCAGTGCTGTCAGGTGAAGCGGGTTTGAAAGCAGCCTGCCTGCTCATGAAAGCCTGAAATTGTGCACAACTCTGGCTAATGCGTCCTCAGCAGATAACTGAAATAATACATTTCCTAAATTGGCTGCATTAAGCAATTACTGATACCGTAGTGGAAACCATGTAATTTTGTTCCTTCCTTGTAGCCCCAGCGCCGTGTCACGTTCCACCTGCCAGATGGCTCCCAGGAAAGCTGCAGTGACAGCGGGCTCGGAGACCACGAGCCCACGAGCGGGGCCAGCACGTCCCACCCGCTGCCCCTGGGCTTCCCCCAGGACGAGTTCTACGAGCAGGCGTCCCCCAACAGCCGCACGGAGGGAGACGGCAACTCGGACCCCGAGTCCAGTAAGTGCAGAGCTCTGCTCATCTCACTTATTAAATCATTGCAGGGGCTTTTTGTTTCTCCAGGTAATTATTAGAAGTGAACATTGATTTTAATGCGGCCAAAGAAGGTTTCTGTTTCTAAAAATGAGAGGTCTGGCCATTGGAAATAAAACACTTGGAGCTGTTAAGGGTTTATGGATGACCTGGTGTTTTTATGGACCTGCTGTGCTATGCACAGAGGAGCTTTCTGATGAGGTTAACGCTGTTGCCCTAATGGTCATAAATACTGTGCTGAGGGAATTCACATTTTTTAACGTTTCCCTTTCCAACACTACTGCACGTTGTAGTTCAACAGGGAACTCGTGGGTGATGAGTAGCTCTGTGAAAAGACTGCAGTCTCCAGAAATAAGGGGTTCTTGATTTGTCTTTTGAAAGCAGCAATGTGACAATAATCTCAAAAGAGTTTGTCATCTTCTGCCATTGCCACTGCCTCCTTGAGATGTCAAAAACAGGGAGGAAAAAATCAACGGGAGCTGGAGCTGTGGGCACTGGCACTGCTCTCGCTGCTGTTCTGTGATGTGATAGCCAGTTGGAGACTCCACTGAACTTTAGTCAACTGTTAATTGTCCAGAGGCTCCTTATCTGGATTAAATTGAACTGTGCCATTGATAAAGAGACACCTGAATGTCTTTAAGCCTCTAAGGCCTTGTTAGCGGCTTAATAAGCGATTTGAAAATACATCTGTTCTGGGCAAAACTTGGCCCAAAAGGTGGATTTCAGCTGCTTTAGTGTATCAGGAGGAATGAATTAGTGAGTGCTATGCACTTGAAATAGCTGTAGAAGGCAGTTACACTCTGCAGTGGCAAATACAGCATCCAGCAGAGAGCTTTCCCTCCGACTCTGGGCTGGCTCTGCCACATTCAGCCTGGCTCTTGGCAGACCTGGGGATCCTAAGTTTCAGACCTTATAAAATTTGTAAAGTGACATGTTTCCTGAAATAACGCCAGAATATTGTGTTTTCCCAGTTGATAGACAGCTGACAAGAACCATCACAGGTTTTTGATCTTGTGTTGGAACCAATCATCATTTGCTTTTGTTTGTGTTTATGTATTTGAGGCTCTAATATAGCCTTAATAATATTCTAGGCAGTCAAACTGGATTCTTCACAGAGTTAAGCTCTAAAGGGCTACAAATACACCCCTAAAGAAAGAAAATATCTAGTTATATGGTATTTGCTGCTTTTGCTGTTCATACTCAGGATCTGAACTTGCTTTCTTGTTGCTTGTAACTGATATTTATACTTTACTGAAGTGAGAATGATGTACATGAAATCAGTATCCGGGGCCTTTCCTGCTGAGAGCGTGGGACAGGACCTGGTGTAGAGGAGTTCTCAGAACAGGCATGTGGATCCTGCCTTGCCATTTTCAAAGAGGCTCAGGTTTGGGATTTGTCAATGCCTTTTTTGCCTGGGTTTTGTAATTCCAGAAGAAATGTGCATCATGACTCTTCTAGAATGTGGCTCTAACAGTAACACAGCTCTGACATCTGAGTGTCATCGACACACATCCCTGTGTGGAGGCTAAGCAGGCATCAGATGTCTTTCCAAGTGTGAAGTTGAAGAAAGTTTAATCACCTGTCTAATTACCTGACAGTTCAGTTTTAAACCTGAAGTCGCAGTTTAATTAGAGTTTATTTTATGTGAAGATTTTTCTTCCCTTCCAACTTGTATCTTATTGAAACAGTTTGATTGATGTAGCACGATGGGTACAGCATGGAAAGCTTCTTTTGTGGCCCTTTTTAGTGTTTTATGCTTATATTAATGGCAGCACCTAGTGGCAGGACCAGAAAAGCAGATTTAAATAGAGGATGTTGCGTGCTCTCCTACTTCTAAGTGCAGAAGGGGAAGGCCCACAGCATATTTGTGTTCAGTGTGCTGCTGCAAAGGTTCTTGGTGCAGATGACAGCAACCAAAATATCAGTGTGCTGATCTGTGCAAGTGTGCAGCCTGAGGTTACCGTGGTTCACTTGTGCACCCAGGACACATTTATCCAACAGTGAAACAGTGAAAATGGCTTTGAATTGATACTTTCCTCTACAATCTTCTGCTGGATTTTTGACTGTTGGTTTTTCTTAAATCTAATTTGGAGTGGTTTGATGCATTCAAAGTATTTCTTGCCTTCCTTCACGGACTAAAATGTTGTTAATGTGAGATGAGACAGGAAAATACAGTCAGGTAATGTGAGCTGATACAGCAGAACAAGCATGGCCTTCATTCCCTCCCGAGATCTTTCATATCTGACCTGTCCTAATCTGAAACACTGTCTGGAATGTTAAGCCTGATTTGTCACCTGATGGGGATTTAGTTCAACTTTGCCTGCCGAGGAGAGAGATTTGGGGTGAAATGATGTCAATAACCAACCAAGTGCCCAATGAAAGCTGATGGCAGCTGTGACACCGCACACGGACGTGTTCAAAGGTGTTTTCTCCCTCTTGCTTTTCCTGACTACAATTCTTTGGTGTTATTTGTTTCTCTAATACTGGAAATGTTTGCATTTTGGAAGCTTTCCATTTACTAGCAATAGCAAAGCATTTATTGCAAAACACTGAAAAAAATGAGCATAACAAAATAAAATTTTAAAAAAACCAAAAACACACACACACACAAAAAAAAAGCCTGAGAAATATTGGTGAGAGGAAGCTTTACAAATTCACATCCGATACAGGACTGAAGCAAGGAGGGAAAAAAATAACTGTAAGGTTGTAGTGGTTAGAAAACTGTGAGAAATTTATATGTAAACCTTTAGAATTAATTGACTGTGCTAATTAAAATTAGAAATAGGCTATTTAAAATGATTTGTCTTCTCTTACTTTAGTTACCTCTTTAGGAAAACACAGAGTGCAGTGTGGTAGATGCATCATAAGGAAGAGATGCCAATAAACTGTCATGCTAAGTAAATCGTAATATAAAAATGCATGTAGGTTTGTAGAGAACCTTATCCTCGAGTGACAGCACTCTTGTATGTGGTGTTCTTATATTTTCTGCTCATAAATTGCTCAAATGAGGATGTTCCAATAATTTCCTATGCTAAGGATTTTAACCAAACCATCTTTTCCCCCGCTTTATTTTTACCCTCTGTGTTATGTTTAAATACAAAACACACTGCAAGCATAGACAAAGACCAACAAATTCTCTATGTCTGGATTTCCCTGGCAAATTCTCTCTCAGTGGTGCCCTCTCTCTGGCTGTTAGCAGTGATGTTGATCAAAGGGATTGAAAGGTGCATGCAAACCTCAGTTAGGTTGGGTTATTTAATACATGTGTAACATATTAATGGCAAATTTTCATGCTTCATCTGTTTTTGTAGCCTTATCGAATCTGTTTCCTTTCCTCTAGAGAATAAAATTATTTTACTTACTTTTGTTTGGAGAAGGTAGAATATGCCTAGTTCAGCCAAGAAATTGGGCAGAGCAAGAGGAATGATTGCACCTTGGGGACAGGGAGTGTGGATGGGAAGCCAGAAAACCTGAAAGTAATCTGCAATTAAATAATAGCAATCATTTTGTAGAAAGAAAATGGAAGCATAAACAAAGCTAGCTGAAAATTAAAGTTAATGAGGCAAATCACACTGAGATTTCAGGGTTTCAAATAGGAGGAAACTGGTGTATTGAGGAGAGGGGGTCTCCATGAAGAATATTTAACATGAATTAGTGCCTAATAAGCCAAGGAAGTTGCATTGGAAATCAGCAAGTGTGGAGCTAAGGGTGGCCAAAAGGGGGATCAGTAGATGCTGTAACTCTGTGGCCATGTCAAGCTGGTGTTACCAGAGCTGTTTGGCTGCCTGTTTTTGTCTCCCAATCACACCTTCACTCAGTTGAGGAGCTGTTTGGGTGAACTGGGTAGAAGAATTCCTGTGGTTTCAGCCCCTGGGGAGGGGGAAAGGTAATTTTTAAATACATGGATTTCCCAGTTCCATTTGTTCCATGAGGCACAACTTGCAGACAGCAAATGAGTGAATGAGTAGCTGGGGCAAAGCTTTGCTGGCTTTAAGTGATCATCAGACTGCAGAGAATCAGTCTCAGGAAGAATTAAGACTGCAATCTATGGTATTTAACCACACAAGAGGGAGGTTTGCAGCAAGGAAGACATCTGTTCCTGATTAAAGACAGCATATATTTCTTCCCCAAAATTAAAAGAACACTTTCACCTTGACTTAATTTTTGATAAGGATGATGTTGATGAGCACAAAGGCAGGCTGATGAAGAATGATGATAATGGCACTAAAAGTCAGAGCAGGTTCAGTGCATTCATGTGGAGGAGAGGAGATAATCTTCCTCCCAGGATATCAAAACTGATAGTGTTTTCCTTATTTTCTGTAATTCTGAGACACAGGGGTGTCAAGCAAAAATAAAGCTGTGGTCAAGCTTCACTACTGGAAAGCATTTTCAACAAAGAAACTAAGATAAATACAAACATAAAGCAATAAATGGTATCATGGGTTTCCCAAGAGTAGTACGAGATTAGCTCCATTATCTCACTTCCATGATATGTATTTTTAACATTGAGGAATACATGTATAGTTAATCTATATATATTTCAGGACTAATAACTGTTATTATGACTTCAGGGTGGAGCATTCGTAATTACAAACGAAAAGACATAGCATAATACGAGAATGGAAAAATCTCCGTAATTATCTTCATTAATGAGTTTGGCATTAAAAAGCAGGAACATGTCAATGAAGTACTCTAGTAGCTCAAAGCCAAGCATCACTGACAATAGAGGAGGAGGTGTGCATGACACGAGGATTGGATTTTGCTAAGGATTTGAAGTAATAGCAGTGGGATGAAATCTAATAGTAGAGTCGTTCTCATAGGAACTAGTGTATGTAACTAGTGTATAAATCACCAGCAGAAAATGACAGAAAGAAAAAAAACAACTGAGTGTTACAAAGATAAACTATAAATCACCAATACCTAACGTGACTGTGGAAAAAAATCCTGGGTTACTCCTAGTACAGGGAAAAAAGAAGAAAACAAAAAACCCCAAGGGGTTGCTGACACCATAACAGGCCTGTTATGAATAGTGTTGGCTTCCCACACTAAGGAAAGCTGAATTCGCATGGGGAACAGGCATAAAGAAATATTATTAATAACAGGGGAATGGGATGCCTATATACAGAGAAAGGAATTAATACTGGCTCGTTTAAACTGCAGGGTAAAGGCTGGCTGGGGACTGGGGCTGCTCTCACACAACAGCAGCGAGTGGAAGCCGAAATGAAGCACTGGGCTGGCTCACAGGGAAATGAGCTGGTGCTGCCCTTAAACCAGCCAAGGCTGGAAATTTGGGGGCTGCAGACCAGAGCAGTGAGGAAGTATAGAAACAGGGCGTGGGAATGCAACCTGGCTTTAAAAAGGAGCTGGATAAATTTATGAGAGGGCGAATAAATTGCTGTCCGTAAAGCAGCAAATCCAGTGTGTCACACAAGAGGTGACTCTTCCACACCGGGAACCTGAAATCCAGGGGTGAATGTGTTTGCTGAGTCCCAGTTCTGCTCTGGGCTCAGCTCCAGCTCCAGCTGGACACGGGGGTCCTGCTGCCTCACCCATCCATGCCACCGCTGGCCGCTGGTGTGACAGGAGCCGGCCCCCGCTGTCCCCAGCCCCGTCAGCAGCTCAGTGACAGCCTGGGGGCTCCTGTAACTCTCCCTGGTGCGTGGTGGAGAAGAAAGGGTCAGCACGGAGCTGCAGACAGGGAGCTCATTCTCTCTGGGAAAAATGCCTGCGTTTTCTGCCGTGCTGGCTTGTCTGATAATCAGAAACTCTGCGGCTGCTGAAATATACTCTTTAAACATCATCAATAAGATGCTCTGGCAGCTGGACTTCAGACCTCATGCTGGGACACAAGAAAAAATAAATCCACAAAGTCTTAAGTTTCTTGTTCCCTGTCCAAAAACTGGACTGCCGACAGATAGAATTTTTTTTAATGATGGTTTCTTTTTTTTTCTTCCCATCTTCTGTGCTTTTTACTTCCACAGAAAGGGTGAAAAGTAACAGCAATATTTTCATTCGGTTGTTGCTGAGTTATGAACACACTAGAGCACTTAGGCCTAATTTGAATAAAAAAGAAAGAAGCTGTCATTAGTTAAAGAGAACAAATCTCAGGCTAGAATACATCCCAGTCTACCACGTCTGCCCATTGGGCCCTTTACCTTCTGCTGTGTTGGGCTTTTCTAACCCCACGGCTGAACACTAATAATTAAGTCGGAAAGTGCTGAGGTAATTAATCTTTCTGAGGCAATAGAGTTTGATTGATCTTCTACCTTTAATCAAATTAGCTCGTACGTAGGTGGGGGAATGTAATGGCTGAGCACGGCTCTGTAGCACTTTGTGAAGTGCCAACCTCTGCAGTGACCTCCTGCCAGTGCACCCATGAATCACGGGCTGGGAGCCTCCACAGCAATCATTAAGTGGCTGTGTGATTTATAAGATGGGGGAATTGGCAGAGATCAAAACCAGGATGTGCTCAACACTCCCATTTTAAGGTGTGTCTCTCTCAGGGGTGCAGTTTCTGCCTGTGTGGCACACGTTGAATGTCACAGGGCTGAGAGCTGTGTGGAATTTCCAGATGTTTTAGCTATCCCTTTCTAGAATGACTTTAGTTATAAGCACATAGAGCGAAGCAAGCCAACAGAAACTCCTATAAAACAAAACATTATGGTATTCTGGATTTGTTCCTGACTGGAGAGTGGGTGAAAGGGCAGACTGGAGAGGTCAATTTGCAATGATACAGATGAGTGGCTTTCGCAAGCAGATTTTCACTTGCACCTGAGAGGATAGAGATTGCATATTAAGAAATAATTCCATGATTTGGTAATTTGATCCCTGGGTGCCTGACTTAAGAGTTATTAAAGCAGCTGACACAAAGAGGGGAAAAATGGACAGAGCAAATTAAATTAAAAAATGCAAAAGCAAAATATTGTCCCACGTGGCCTCTCTCAGTCAAACACAGCACTCTAAACACAGACTCTGAGTTTTAACATTTTATACTTTCTGTGTATAAGGAGCACTCTCTATAAATTCTTTTTAAAGTAAATTTTAGATATTTTATTGCTGATATCAGAATATAAAGTCTCGATCTACATTTTCTACTCTTTGAAGAAAAGTAAGATAAAAGCAAGTTTTTTGAGATGCGCCATGTTCTTTCGTGCAAAATCAATGGGGATTGATGAGGAAAATCAATGGGGAAAATATGCTGGATTTTGTAGACTGCATCCTGGGATGAAGTAACTCAGGCAATACTAACATGTTTGTGAATACCACTTAATGTAATTCTTGACTGAGGTTTAGAATAGAAGTTACTCTGTCTAAAGTGATTAGAAAGAATAGCTCCACCTTACAGCTGAGAAATCAGTCACTTCTCGTGAAATAACAAGGAAGGCTTGAAAGCATTTGTTTTGGTGGGTTTTTTTTAATAATAAATGAGATCTGACATCTATAAACAGTGATTTAGTGGCAGATGTTCTGTGATATATATTTATGTTATCACTTAAGCTGACATGGTAATGGATAATCCTATTTGTTCTGTTTATGAAAGTTTTAAAATATATTGCTGTAGCGAGCAGGCTGGTAGGGCAGAGGTGGACAGAGAACAAATTTCTTCCCTCTAGGTTTTCAAACTCCTTTTAGCTCTGACTGGCTGTCATGTTTGCAGTAAATAGAGGCCCTGGAGTCTGGCTGGGTGAATGGAATCTGATTTGGAGCACTCTGTGTCCAGCAGTGTGTTAGGGTTTGATGACTACGAAAGCTCCAGGAGTCACAAAGGGCGCGGATTAAAACAGGAAGTTTATCTGGAGCACACAAAAGCTGAAGCCACTGGTTCCCTCCTGGTGACAGCTTTGAAGACCAGTGTATCCTGCATATCTCAAATCTATGTGTGGGTGAGATGGAAGTGAGGGGGAAGCAGAGCTCCGAGGCAGAAGCAGTTCCTTATTTTGGCAGCGGGTTTGAGGGTGCCCCGTGTGGCAGCGGGAGTCACCCCACTCCTGCACGGCTCCCACCAGAGGGGAGTGCTGGCCCTCTCTTTGAATAAGCCTTTCTTTGCTTCTAATTTTTATTTGGCCACCCACACAGAAAGGAAAAGTCCATATGAAGTTTGTGTTTGTTACAAAGCAATTAATTCCATGTCCTTCCTCTGTCTCTACTTTGTCTCAGACTTTCTCTTCTTTCTTCTTCTAAGAATAGAAAAACACAGATGATGCAATTTGTCTTTTTTTTACCAAATCAAGCTAATCAGTGTCTGCAAGAGGAGCTTTTAGCAATATGAAATATTAAGAAGTTTGTTAGTGTTGAGTTCCTGTTTTAAAAACGGAAATATAGGGGAAAAAATTATCTCTTTTATATAATTTAAGCCATGTGAAAAATTTCATCATTATAATTTGATTTGAAGCATCTTAATTTATTACTTGATTTTCACTGTGATTAATGAAAAAATATACCAGGAAATATATTTAGAGACTGTCTTCAGCTACCAATCTGTCTTAGAAATTAAATGGAAAAATTGTATTTATTGAACAAAGCAGATTCCCAACTGACAGTGCATTTCAAATCACAGCGTTTGCTGACTCAAATCCGATCAACTCAATAAATCCAGTGATTGTTGTTCTTGTTTGTGTGGAAATGTGGTCATCCTTTAATCTGATGTTTTCCTTCTAACTGGACTTTTGATAGGGAAATAGGATTGATCCAGTCTTGAAGAATGCATCAGGAACAACTGGAATTGTTCCAAAAAGCTCATCTGTATCCATATATTCCTGAGTAGGGGAGATATTTTTGCCTTTACTCTTCAAATGTCTTTTAGCCTTCTGGAAAAGCAGTGTATTGTTAATAAACTGCTGTTTCTGTCTTCTTTTGAGATTGTATGACTGGCACTGTGATATTTTTATTTTCTGGTTACTGTTGAAACCTTGGCTTTGCTGTATCTCAGTAAGGAGAAGCCCCAAACCCCTTGTGCAGGCTCCTCATCAGGGGAACACGGAGTTGGTGTCCCTGTGCATGCTGCTGACCCAGCCACTGTAACTCCAGCTTTTCTTGAAACCTGCTGGTCATTGATGTGATCTACTCATTCTCAAAAATAAAATATATTTGTCTGGGTTGAGCTGAAGAGTCCTGGGCAAAATATTTATGATTATACTTTTGGATTTATATTATCCCAGAGGTTGAGGTTCTCACCTTTGTGTTTAATACCCATAAATAATGTTGCTGCTTTGGAGTTAGTGGCAGGATTTTGCAGGGATTCTGCTTTATTCGTAGTGCTGTGTGATTCAGTAGTGTTCTTATTAACTCAAGTGACATTCTAATTGTTGTTAAATGTTTTCAGAGTTTACTCTGCACGTTGCTGAAGTCAGCAGTTCCAGCAGCTCCAGTCTCATGCATCCATTTCAAAATTCTCAGCCTGGCCTCATGCTGTCTCAGTTGTTTGTACATATCCATTCCCATGTTTCAGTTGGAATTAGATGGTAAAATCCCTGGATTACAGAGAGAAACTTTGCTCTGTATGTGTGGGGCTCTGAGCTCAACGTGGCTGTTACGCTGATTTTCTGCTCCCAGTGCAGTTGCAGTAAAAATCATCACAAATACTTGTAGAGTAGAAGTGGAGCAGTTCTGTGCAAAAAACATGCTGTGCTAGCAATGCTTCTAAGTGCAAATCAGGTCTTGTTTTCATTCTGCCTGTAAAAACCAGTTAGCTCAGGGTTTTTTGATTGCCCGAGTTCCATTCCATTGCTGATGCTGGTGTGGATGGGGTGAGCAGACAGGAGCTGTGTGTGGCTGAGGGCAGGTGCTGGCACTGCTGGGCAGTGCTGTGGCAGGCCAGCATCACCTTGAGGTAATTCAGAGGCACCTGGCTGCCAGACCAGTGGGGACACGGGGGTTCCTATGATTGGAAGCTCATTTAACCATCCTGTATAAGGTGCCTGGCAAATATTTCCCTGCCTCTGCGTGCGCCAGTAACGCCGACTTGAGGATTGCGTTTTGCAAATGCTTTTGTGTTCCTCAGGTTTGTGTCACTTCAGCCATGGTGAGCAGCACTGATGCATCTCAAATAGCTTGGCTGAGATGGGATAACGGAGTGGGAGAGGGAGATGGAGCAGGACTTTACAGCACCTTCACCTTTTCCTGCTCCGTGCTTTGGAATTTCCCTGCCTCCTGCCATGCCTGGCTGCCAAACAGCTCTGTTGTGATTCTTGTCCTTGCAGTGCTGAAAGCTCTGCTTGGTGCATCAAATTAAAGTTCTCCCTTTATAATAACAGTAGGAATAATAATAGCAGGAAGCAACAATTGATCCATCTAAAACGCTATTTCCAGGAAAAGGGCATGGCTCCATGGTCTGCTGGACTTCAGTTCCTCCTATTCAAAATAACCCTGTCTCTGTGAGGCACCAGGAAGAACAATCATGCTATTTCAATAGTTGTTCTTTCATCTGGTTGTCTTGACTGATGTTCCAAGCCCAGTGTCCCAGAAGATGTGTCCTCTATAGGGTGAGACGTTATAAAGTCTGGCCCTCATCTAATACTTTAAAAGAAAGCAAGCCTTTCTCTGCCACGAGAGGCTTTATTCATGTCACTTACTAATCATACACCAAAGCACTGTTTAGAAATAGAAAGACAACCTTTGCCTCTCCTCCTTAGTAGTAGTACATATAAAGAAAAACAGTGGCAATAAAAGGAAATAGGAGTGGTGAGAGAAAGCACTTTGAAAACTATAAAGGCAAAAATTATTTTTATCTCATTAGAACTGGTATTAAAGCTTTTCTTTTACACATTCTCATTTTTTTACTGAGGGTCAAATATCAGCAATTACAGATTCTACTGGGGTGGACCTCTCATCCATCTGTCTCTAAAATTAGGTCCTTATTTCTCTTTTTTGTGAAGATCACAAGAATCTTTCTCCATTGGCCCTCTTATTGCCCTGACCTACTCCAATACTGGGAAGTATTCACAGGCTTGTGAAAAAAGGGCCCATCTTAAATGAAGCAGGTCCTTTACCTTGTGTTGCTCTGTCCTGTGAATGGAATAGCATTTGTTACGTCTGTATGTAGGGTCACATGAGAATTAGGAGTTTGGATTATTACAGTATGATTTACGTGTTTTAAAGAATACTAACAGTTAAATAACCTGCTTGGATATTGAACTATCTTGTTTTCCTTTAAAGGATTCATAATTAGAAGGTTTTAACTTTTGGGAAGAGGATGAGGTACTTCCTTCTACATTTTATTTTATATTTTTCTTTCACATCTGCTAAGTTACAGAAAGATTTAAAAAGTGCAATACTGTGAATTACTCTGGAGTTAGACAAGGAGAATTCTTCTCTGTTTGCTTTCCTCCCCCTGAAATAGTCTGATTGTTGATACAGCGGGGCTTTTTCTGCGGAAGGAGTTTGTGCCTGGATCATTGGGTGACTCCTGGCTCTTAATTTGTGTCAGAATGCAGCAGATTGCCAAATCCACATCCCAGCTTCAGAAGCATTGTTGTCTCTCTCATCCTGCAGCTGGCACAACAGAAGAAAGCAGCGAGGGAAGAGCCATGAGTTCGTAGGGCTGATCATAGCAGGGCTTTAGCACCAACACTTAACTGCTCGATAAACCTAATGAGCCCGCTTGGTTCAGCTGGAACTGCTGTGTCTCTAACAAGAGCCTGGCTCACTGTGTCTTAATGCAGTGGGAGGTTTTGTGTCTTTGAGCTGAGGCAAGGGCCATGGAGGGAGGCCTTTGAGGAGCATTTCCGTGGAGTGTTTGTCTCCAGCAGAGCCCGTGCTGAGCCCGGCGCTCTGCAATCACAGCTGCTCACTCACAGCCCTCGAAAGCAGAGGTTTCACACCAAATGATTGAAATTGCCAAGGAGGGCACTGTGCACGTCGTGATGATCCAATGCAGTGACAGAAAAATTAAAGATTGACAGTGCAGCCACAAAGTCCAAGAGAGGTAAGGCGTTTCAGAGCATGGAAAAGAAGAAAATGCCCTGAGCTTATTCTAGCGCCTGTGTTAGGAATGAATCATGATTAGGATTACAAAACTTAAGATATAATAATATAACCACTAAAGATGTCTTAACAAAAAGCTCCCTCATAATTCTTTCTTTATGCTTTCGGTAATACTGAATTGTAGGATTTGTTTTCCCTTTGAAACACAGTCACAAAGAAACGTGGTTCTGCTTTGTACATTCATCTCTAACCTCTGCTACCAACTTTGCATCTCCAATCTAAAGAGTTCAAGAGAAATTATAATACAAGGAAGCAGATGTTTTCTCTTTTGTATAACACCTATTCTTGCTGAATAGGGATAAAAGATGGTGAATGTGGGGGGACATTAATATTTCTTGTTAAAACATGCTTCGCAGGCTGAAGAAACTCATATACATAATGATAGTCAAATGTCAGCGAGTAAAAATAGGGGTTTGTTAAAAAACAGCTGTGCTGCACAACTCTTTGACAGAAATAGAGGAATGCTTTATCCAGTAAAATTCACAGAATTTATTTAGAAGAAACTGTAGCTGTTAATTTACATCAAGACAGAAGGTTAACGAGTCTGAAATGGAGGGGCTGGTTCAGCCTCACTTCATGACCATGGAAAAAGAAATTTTTAACTCTGACAGAGCTCTCCCTTTGCTCACAGCAGATTTCTCTGTGGCACCATGCTGTAGTTCCAGCGCGTTTTTTAATGCACCATCATCCTCATGTTCCCTGAGAATCTTTCAGGGGCAGCTGACACACAGCAGTGCCAGTGTTTAATGCTCTTGCTACCAGCTGTTTTTAGGTGTTTTCCCCAAGGTTATGTTGCAGCCACTGCCCCATTTCCCAGTGGAAGTGCTGGGGTGAGAGGCAGCACTGGGCAGCACGGGCAGTGCCTGGGATTGTCACTGCTCTGGGGACACGACTGCTCCCTGCATCGCTCACCTGCAATGGCACTGCCTGAGCAGCTCGCCAGGAAATTTGGTTAGGACAGACTCCATGTCAGGAAAGATCCTGGCCTTTTAGCCAAAGGATCAGCAGCTGTGTTACAGATTGTCCACTCTGTGAGTTTAGGAACCAGCCCTGGACAGCTGCCCGCACTGGGAGGCAGGAGATTTTATCAACTGCAACATTGATGAGGCTCTGGAATACATGGAACAGAATTGTGTTGCATTTATGCTTTAAAAATTGATCACCCTTTAAACTGTAACTGCATCCTACTATTTACAGTGGCTGGGAGAAGCTGGCTCTGACGTCCTGCACTGAGCAGCCTCTGGCCTGTGATGCACAGTTTGCAAATAAGCACATGAGCAGAGCAGACAGCGGGGTCACAGACAGATTTTTCTGGTGCAGAAGCTGGAAGTGAGACTGGCACAGCCAGGCAGCTGCATTTCTAATTCACAGTCACTCTATCCTCTGCCCCCCAGGAAATGCTCTCTAATCCATAAGCACTTTGCATGCTGAGGTGAGATGTTAAATACCAAGAATTGCTTCTAAATAATAAGATTATGACACAAACCAACAAGAACAGGGATCTCAAGGTTAAAGATAGCATTTCTCATTCAATCTGAGCTGGTAGAAAGGAAGAAAGAGATTAGAGAAAAAGGAAAGAAAACCAAAAAAAACCACAAACCACCAAATTGAAGCTGTGACTACATCAAGATATTCAAGATATATCATACAAAGGCTTTTTAATCTGATGTTAGTGTGTGTATATATGTAATTAAAATATATTTGTTTTCCATCATTAAAATATTGCTATTGAGACAAGATCTTTTTTAGATATTTCCTCCAAATGTACCTGATTCAAATCATCATGATCTTTGTGGCATATAAAGCTTTGTGCTATAAGAGGGACATACTTTAAGGCAGATGGCAACTTTTTTTTTTTTTCCCATAGCAGTAGAAGATGGTTCCAGTAAAAATATAAATATACTATCTTCACTCAGATGTCCATGGTAACAAATAGAGAAAAATAAACCAGCTTTTTCTCCCAGCAGAAATCCCTTTGAAGGCGAATGTGTTTTGGCTTTTAGTTTTTTGGGTTTTTTTCTTTACTCAAGTATTGGTGGTATTTCTGGGACATGTTTGAATGTTAAGTGTTTTCTCCGAGCTTCTGTTAAAATCCTGCTCTGAAACAGAAAACTGTAAAATCGGTAAGATAAACCCCAGTGTTTAGTTCTATTCCAAAAATGTTCATTTTCCAGAAGAGAAGTTCAGCTGAAAAGTGGGATGCCACTTTTCTTTCATGGTTCATAGGAATAAAACATCTTTCTCTGGAATCCTTGATGGATCTTGCCTTTTTCCTCCCATTGTGTCAGTAATTTATGGAACTTCTGCTCATGCCAGAAGAAGTTGTAAAAGGTATTTGTAAATTACTGTTTGAGAATCTTGAACTAGAAGACCTGGTTTATTTGATGTGAAAATAATTCTAGTTTCATGTGTAAGATATATAAACTGCAACAGTAATGTTGCATTGATTGTACTGCTTTGTTTGGAAAAAAATACAAGCAACCCTGAGTGAACAAGGCAATTTTCAGCCTTGATTAAATAAAGCAGACAGAGGAAAGGCTGAGGAGGAAAAGAAGAGCTCTGAAACTATGGACAGAGCAGTTCACTCAGGCAGTGCAGATTTTCTCCTGATTTTCCCTTCATGTGCTTCAGCTTGGTCACATATTCAGCAGCAGAATGATGGGGTTGTAATATTCTTTTCTCAAAACATACTGAGCTCAGTGCTGCCTTTGAGCAGGGCCCTTGTTTGCCACCCAGGATCTTATCTAAAAATCTGGCTGCCACTGAATGGGTCTCAGTGGGATTTTGGTTAGTCCTGCTCTGCCTCTTCACTGGTACATTTTTCTAGTCTAACTTTGGGGTCCATAGTGGCACTGGGGTAGAAGTTGCACATGACACAGGCTCTCTGTCTCTCCAAAGGGGGGGATCATTCCCCAAAAAGATCTTTCACCAAATATGGTGGAACCGTGAAGTGGTTAATAGCAAGAACTATCAATCTATAAATCATTACAGTTGCTGTTTGCAATTATAAATGCCAAGACACAAATTAGGAAACTCTGGCCCTCAGTGCAACAGGCACAGCCCTGCCCAAATTTCACTAAGAAGTGCAATAAATAAAGTGATAGAAGTTCAGAAATGACATCTTCTATGAATAAATGCAAATACATTGGACATGAAGGTGTTTGGGGTGGTGGAAGAGAGTACTTGGATTTTCAGCAGTGACAGAACTAGATAAAAGACCATTCTTAATGTACAACCACCCCTATAGCTTTAATGTACAACAGAAAAGAAGAAGTTTGTTTCAAATCTAAGTTTGAAAGAATCTTTTACATTGAGATTCTGCCAGTGGCTGAGTACTACAGAGACCGATTTTCCCCAGTCACAAGGAAAACAAACTACCTGTATGTAAATTCAGCACCTTTGATCAGAAAAAAATGCTTGGAATTATATTACATTTTCATTTTAGCACTGAAATTTGTATGTGCTTGGAAAGCTGAACAGCATGTCTGGCTTTAGCCTGTGCTCGTTTATAATGAGTAATTATCTAATGATGATGGTGTTCAGCATGCATGAGAGCTCCTGTAGCAAGATTGGGAATTTTAAGGAAATGCTGTAGATCAAATGGTAATGTCTCATTTGTATTCTCTTAGTTCCCCAGTCACCACTGCATTTCATAAAGCAGCTATAGAAATGGACTGCAAATATGCATCATTTTTGTGTGAGATGAGAAAAGGCTCAGTGGTCCTTAAACAGTGCAAACAATCCCTTTCCCACACCTTGCAGCATCAGCTGATGCTGCTCGAGCAAATCACGCATTGCATGAAGTGAGTTTTCAATCCTGTCAGGAAGTGCCCCGCTCCTGAGGTCTTTAGGGATAAATCAATGTATAATTGAAGGCAGAATTAGCTCTGTGTGAGTACCTGGATGTGTGGTGTAATTCCTGTCATGCATCTCTGCCTGGTGATCCCTCTGCTGTGCTGCTGGTGTGGGGTGTAGGACCATGGGATATGTGGGGTGTGTGTAGGAACTGTGACCTGAACAAAAACCTCTATTCCCACCTAGGAATGGGAAGCTTGGTAATCCAGTTAAAACTTTTTTTTTTTTTTTTTCTGTTTGCAGCTGTTAATTAAACAGATAGGAATCTGTTTAGCAAAATAAAAATGGTTTATAAAGTTAAAAGGAAAGAATCAGAAATGTGAGTATTCTGTTTTAAAGAGATTTAGGCGTTTTCCATTGACAGCAACACTAATTTGGCTTCTATTCTAATGTCAGTATTTTCCACTGTGGAGGAGATCTGCTGGTGTATGTGCACATCTATGCATATTTATCTGCCTTCATAATGTGAACAAATTGCTTGTGCATCTCAACATATGTATCTGCAGATGCGTGCATCTCCTCTCCCACTGACTGATGGCTCAGTTTTGCTTAATTCACCATTTTCTCAAAGACACTGTCAGGAAGCTTTGCTGGGGAAAGCCAGACCTGCCCACGGAAGGCAGCCTTGTAATTGGCAACACCAGAGGGCAAAATGCTGTAAAGCCCAGCCTGGACACAGCCCTGCAAAGCTGAGCTCAGCTTTTAACCTGCAGCAGCCTCTGTGCATTCTTTAGTTAAATTCCCCACTCCGAGCACTTCCAGTGAATTCAGTGGGTCTGCCCTGAATGAGCACAGTTAAGTAGGTGCCTAAGTGTTTTCAGGCTTTAGGCTTTACAAGCTTTCATAATTAGTGCTCTAGACAACATTAATTAAAGAGTACTTTAGAAAGAATATAGCTGTTTAAAGCTCTCCAGTGGTTTGCATCTTATTCAGGGATCCCAATCAATGCAGCGCATGGGTAATCCACTCAGGAAGCCAGGCATGATTATAGTTTAATATAATCTGTATATACATCTTTGAAATTGTATATAGCAAACATAACTCTATATGAAGTCACTTCAGTTCAAGGACAATTAAAGAAGACAATAATAATGAAAGAAACATATGTTTTCATTTTCATTATAATTTCTTCAAGAATTGTGATCTATGGGACTCAGATATGATGAAGAAGGAGGTTTTCCTGAGGCTAGCAATATTTCCCTTATTCCTTGTTTAGCCTTGGGACAGTTAGAATTTGTCTCTTACTCATCCTCCTGTTATTATACAATCGGGGAATAATTAAAAGTAAAGCACTGACTGAGAGTTTTTATGGAAAAAAAGGCATTGAAATGTTAAGCATGATGTTATATCGGATTTATTGTGCAAGGCTGGTTTGAATTCTTTTGTCCCGCTGTACTTGGGATACGATGCAGTCATCTGTCTTCACAACACCATCTGAGTGTCATGTGGCAAATCTTTTGATGTATGATTGAGGATTGTGTTTGGCAATATAGGATCCCCTGCAGCAGCTCTACTTAAGGTTTAAACACAGCTTTAATTCTTGACATTACTTGTCTTTTATGCTCTTTTCCTCCCATATTGAGATAATTTCCAAATGCTGATGAAGAAAATTACTGCATCTTGCACTGATATAGTTGTAAAGGCACAATAAAATTTGACATCTTCCATTTAGTGTGTCCTGATCAGAAATAGTTCTATCACTCAGAACAAATTATTTTGAAGCCTAAAGCAGGAAGGATATAATAGTTAAGCACAAAATTACCTGATGGGTTTTTAATCACCCTGACAATTATAAAATAAAAGATCTCTGTCCATTATTGAAAGAGGAACAAAGACCAAGAGTAGAAAAAGAGACAATGACAAAGTAAATGATTGATGGGGTGGGAGCCTCCTGCCATATCTAAAACCTCTAGAGATGCTCAGCAGTGACTCAGACATTTCCTTGAGTACGCTGAGCTGCTTTTCATCTGGCTCTGTGTGTTAATTACTCCAACAGAAAGAAAATACTGAAAAGCACCTGGGCAGTTTGCTTGTCTGCTTGTTTTCCTGTCATGTTTCCCTGGAAAAAAGTGGTGGACCCAGAAAGTCTGCAGGGTTTGAGGTGTGGAAGCACATCCAAGGCACTGGCAGGGCTCCAGGCAGAGAGCAGGGCTGCAGCAATTCTTTGGGGTAAGGGCTGGAGGTACCTGAACCCACAGAAACTTCCATCTTCACAGTAGTGGCAGGGTTCCTTTCCAAAGGGGTCAAAGATAAAGAACCTGTAGGTCTATAGATAATATTTCTCTGGTTTCTTTGAGTTGTTTTTTTTTTTTCCTGTATGTGCTTTCCAGTCCCTCTCAGCATTGCTCCCAAAAGTTCCACTTAGTGAAATTAGGTAATGATCAGACAATAATTATTAACCAGGTAAGCTCGATTCATCATTTTTTCCTCTGGCCTCAACTCCGTGCCAGTGACTGCTGATTATAAATACCATTAGTGAAACAGAAATCAGCAGAGTGTACTCAAGTTTCTTTTTCCAAACAAGGGGCTGTTTTTCAGCATTCAGGTTCCCCATAGGCTTTTAATCAAGGTTATGGGAAAGTCCATAAACTTTCTGCTGAATATTTAACAAGCTGAAGGTCATAGCAGACACAAGGTCCCTAGGACGAGGGAAATGAGATTGCAATCAGAAGAGCAGAGGAGACCTGGCGATAAGCAAAGCTTTGTCTACAGATAAAATCTGCCAGAACAAACACCAGAGTCACGTTTGCCAGCTTCTTTTGTGAGATTTAATTTTCCCAGTATAAACAGCCATAAAAAGGGGGTAAACATGAATGGGTGCTGTTTGCAGGAATGTTAGTCACTGAATTCCTTTGAAATGATGATTGAAATCCAGTCAGAAAAGAAGTTTAAAAAATGGAAAATATTTTGGTGGAGTTACATACTTTTCTTTTTTACTGACCTGAAATCCTAATTCCCTAACATTTTTTTAACAAATTCTCTAAACAACCCCTATTATACTGAATTGTAATGCCTGTTTATATGTGTAGCCAACAATTTTTCTTTGCTAGATCTTTTTAATTGAACAATTTTTAACAGTCTAGTTGTGACAATATTTTCCTGTGTACAAATGGAAAAGCAATCTTGCAGAAACTCTTACCCGTGCCTATCCAGCAGCTATAAAAATATAATTATAACACTCTGCATAATGCATGGAGTGAATATTCAGAGAAGTTATCTGAAATGTCAGCCTGTAGAGGCTACACAGGGTGTCCACTGTGCTGTGGCTTTGCAGCAGCAGTGCCCAGAGCTCCGTGGCCCGAGCAGCTGCAGGAGCTCTGTGGTGGCACAGGACGCACTGAGTGTGTCTGAGGTGGCATCAACCCGCAGCCTCTGCTTTCTTGGGCATCCTCACAACTGCCCGACAACGTTCTCTCCCCAGTAATTAGTGCACTTTAACCTGTGTATTTCCTGAAGCTGATATGTTGCTTATCCTTTATTTGTAGCAAGAAGTCAATGAAATATTTAATACTTAGTGTCATAGCCTGTTCTGAATAGTATAGGTATAAATTCCTTTTGTGAAACCAAATTGTCCTATGAATTTTTATCTGGTGAGGGTGGGGAGGCCCTGGCACAGGGTGCCCAGAGAAGCTGTGGCTGCCCCTGGATCCCTGGCAGTGTCCAAGGCCAGGTTGGACAGGGCTTGGAGCAGCCTGGGATAGTGGGAGCTGTCCCTGCCCATGGCAGGGGGTGGAAGTTGATGGTCTTTAAGGTCCCTTCAAACCCAAACCATTCTATAATTCTGTGTTTCTTCCCCCTGCTTTGTGCAAGAACCATTAAAATATTTACCATCAAAAATCCTGCTGAACTCAGAGTTGGTCAAAAGCTGAGCACATCCCATTTCTGTTAATAGAGTAACACACAGTTTTGCAGTAAATCTGGTTAAAATAGGTAGAATAGACTCATAATATTGTCTCTGCCTTAATTATTATGAGAGAAGAAAGGCTGCAGAGAAGAAACCATGCTAAAAGTTTTCCCTCCTTTTATTATAGCAGATGCTGTTAAGGACCCCAAATGTTAGCAACTCTGTGACCATTCTAGGTCTGGGACAATTTCATCAATCAAGTTGTTGATTTGGGGGTTAATTTCTAAGAACTAGATGAATTTTTCTTCAGGTTATTCCTTTCATAATTTGTTCACTGTTGTTGAGAGAAAGGAGAGCTCAGAAGCGAACTGTAAGCAAGCTGCTATTTTTTATGACAAAACATTTGACAACTTTTCTGTTTCAAAGGTTCTGGTTTTTACAGCACATTCATAACCTCCATCATTCAGCAAACAGATCCTTTAGTTCTTGTCAAGCACTTCCAACAAGGAAGGCTAAAAATGACACAAGATTTTTTCATTGGAAACAGGAATCCTTTTCTCTCCCGAGTGCATGAGGACTGCCCACCCAGAGAGGCTGGCTCTCTGTCCCACGTGCAGTGCTGATCCTGGCAGCCCTGGCCACACTCTGTAATGATGAAAAATTTGTGCACCTCAGGAGCAGAGGTTTTTGCATGACTCCTTTCCAAACAGGGACGAGAACACCTGGCTGGGTATTCTCCCTTGCCAGACCTAAACCCCCAAGTCTCACCTCATTATGTGGGATGAAGATAATTTGTCCTGTGTGGGGCTGACAGGGCAGGATCCATCACCCCTTGGTTTTGATCGTGCTGTCAAGCCACCTCTGCCACCACATAAATAATTTCATCTGGAAAGAACCTCACTCTTGCTGCTGCATTTAAAAATACAGGAGAAAAATTTGAATTGTGGCATTTTTAATTCCGGCCATAAAAAAACAATCAGGCGCTGCAACAATGAAACTTGTCTGATGAAAGGATTGAAAAGCTGAAGCAGAAGTTGTTTAATAATAAATGGAATCTCAGTACTTCACTTGTAAGACACTTGTGTTTCACTTGCTGCTCTCAAGATAGAAGGGCTGAAAAGAAGTATATTGTAAACATCCATTATATATAGTTCATGCATATATCTTGTTCCTTTGCCACTCTGATCATGCAGAGTTACACTTTCAGCATGAGACAAATGCGTTCAGCAACTGATGAAAAAATTAGAAAGCTCGTGTTGAAGATAAATCTTTCAACCCCAGAATGGAAATACCACAAAGTAGCAAGTGTAAAGCCACAGAAACCAGGTTTGTTTTGCTGGTTTAAATAGAGAATTTTGTTAAAAATGTAACAACTCTCCAATATTAATACCGGGAACAAAATTAAGATTAAAATATCAGGTTAAAATTTAAGTTTTGACTTTTTAAAATTTTTTTTCTCTAATTTATAAACTCAGGTGCTGTCTTACCAGCTCAGTGTAGGACATTTCAGTGTGGACCTACTGAGTTTAGTTTTTCCCTGTAACAAATCTTAATACTCCTGTTATCCTTGATGAAATATGCTTGTCCACCAGAGAACAGCAGACATATTACAGATAAGAAACCCAAAACCTTTGCATCTCTTCTGACCTTTATTCAATTTACTAATGTACAATAGTTCCTCAAAATGTTTCTCAAGCTTAAACTTAATGGATTAAACTTAAACCTGTTTCTCTAGACACACTTAAGTTTATGTTTTTATATTTTAAGGAACACATGGAGGTTGAGTTGTCCTGAAAAAGAAGTGTTTTGCAGAGCTGCATTATATAGCAAGACTTTTAAGATGTCTCATAGTACATATATTTTAGGAGCACTTAGCAGCAGTCAGACTGGTTCCAGGTGACGGATCAGAGCAGCTGTTTCCCTCAGCCTGGTGTCCCCAGCAGCACGGTGACAATCTCAGCTCTCTGGTGCTCCTGGCAAACACGAGCTTGGACTTGTCTGACTTTGAAAAAAACCCAGCACAAATGTCCACGAAGAAAGATGATTTCCTAAGCCACCCCTTCTGCTTCTGTGAGATCCATGAAATTAGAAGGAGAGTGGAGACTAAGATTAGAGACCCTCAATGTGAAAAACTTCCTCAGCACCTCTGCAGAATATTCTGAATGATGTGCTTATGAATAACACATCGTCACTGCAGGTACTCCCTTCATTCATCTGGATTGTACAGCCAGTGCAGTGCAGTAGATCCCACATGGACGTCTCATACCTCCAGGTGAAAGGGATTTTTTTTTTTCCTATTCTTTGTGCTTCTTTGCATTTTCATTTGTTATCTCTGAAAATACAAAAAGTTTTTAGAAAACAAATTATTGGAGGTGTTTTTGGCTGACAGTTTTGTTTTTCCTTAGAGATTAGGAAATACCAGTAAGCCAAATGAGGGAAGGTATTAAAAAACAGAGATAAAACTATTTCAGTATGAAGCTGGTTGAATAACTATTGATCTTGAGAGAACTGGAAATTTAACCCTGTCTCTGTACAAACTTTGAGATAGTTATTAGATGTGGAGAATAATCTATATAAAAGGAAATGTTTATGTCTTAATAGATATGAGATATATGGATAAAATATCTCCATTCAACACTCAAAATAGTAAAAGGAAATGTATATTATCTGATAATTGTCTGACCTAATAGAGAAGCATCAATGTTGGTGCTAACAAGTGTTAAATGATAAATGGGCCACACATGCTAAGTGAAGAACAGTATCTGCCAACCTGGCAAGACTGTGACAGGCCTTCCAGATAGGTAAAAAGCAGTAATGAAAGCATGTGTAGTCTTGTCATATTAGAAATATTCATAAATCCTGCATAATTTGACAATGAAACGGTTTTCAGACAGATTAGGCAACGAAGCGCAAAATTATGTATTTTTTCCAGAAAATAAACTAGACTACAAAAATGAGCAGGATGACATCTCGTCAGCATCTCTGAGAACTTTATTTAGCCCACAGCCTTCACATCTGATCCATAGCTGCAAGTAAGGATGTTCTGGGAGGGTGCATGAAAGTTTTCCTCATTGTGTGAAATCCAGTGCTGGTTTTTTTGCTTTATTATAAATTAAATATAAATTATTATAATAGTTCAGCCATGTGTCTTCCTGTAATACAGAGACATGTGTTGGCTTTTATACTGGAAAACAGAATGGGCACTTTCCCACCTCCTCAGGATGCACAGCCTGCCACTGGATATCCATCAATGAGAGTGATAACCCAAACCAAAATCTCTTTTTCTACATAGGGCAGGTGAGAAAAAATCGTGCTGTTGCTTTGTCCTTGGTGCTGTTTGAGGAAGCGCTGCTCAGGAAGTTGGAAATGGTTTAATACATTTTCATTTGGGTTTATGAGATGCTAATAAAATATCATAAAGTATAATCAAAGCTGATAATGCCAAGTCAAAGTCTGATAAAACTAAAGTACAAAAATGGTGTGGCATCAAGGGAAAATTGTCAGGTGGTTATTTATTGGAGGGGTGTCAAGCTCTGGAAATGACAGGATTTTCAGAAATTAATTTGAGAGGTCAAGATGGGTATTTTTCTCAATCTTGTCTTCGTGTTCATATTTTTAAATATTCATCAGAAATGTTTATTTTAATTATATAATTTCCTAACTGGTCAACTTCGAATGCTGCTTATATCAAGACAATATAAGAAAAAGTTATTGAATTTTAAGAAGCTTTATTAAATTTCTGTTGACATATTTAAGAGGTGGAATTTTCATAACAGTTATGAAAAGCAAATATTTTTTTAAGGGACATTTTATTTAGAAGCAAATATTAACTAATTCATTAATAAAAAACCCCACCTTTCTGCCAGTGTGCACTCAATAACTGCATTTTCAAATGAAATTATGAAAGAGATGGAGATTTGAGGTAAGATTAAACATGAAATTCCAAGAGTAGAACATAAGAAAATGCTAAGAGTAGTCCTAAAAATAGAAACGAAGAAAGAAATAATTCTTCACATGTATTTTTCAAAGCTATACTGACATTTTTCGTTTTGCCAATCTGTTGTTTGGCATCACTTATTGTCATTATTCTGAAACATTAATCCAGCAATGGCATCTCTGCCTTCAGAAGCTTCCTGGTGGGATTGCTGTATGCTGTCACCGATGTCTGAGACTAAAATAATTTTAAGAAAACTTTATGTATGTAAGATTCAAAGGCGGAAAAGATGCATTTCATGAAAAGTCAGTAAAAAGAAGGAATCAAGCCCACTCATCTGAAATGATTTGGAAAGTTTCTGGAAAAAGCCATGGAGGATGTTTTCCTGGGGTTTGGCAACAGGCAATAGAGATGGACTGAACTTAGTGTCCAGCAGCAAATGTGAGACAGACACAGCCACGCTGCCAGCAGGGTGAAATCATCTGCTGTGCAGCCTGAGCAGTGAAGGTGCCGGTGGGAACTGGAGTTGAGAGCTCCATGGCTCGCCAGGGATCCATAGCCACTGCTGTCCTATAAATCTCAGTTTGCTGGGTTTGGTTTTGGCGGGGTTTTATTGCAGCGTTGAGAACTTTCTTGGTTGTGAAGGTACTGTGAGGTTTCCTCAGTGGGCTCGGAGAGACGAGCATGTGATGCTGCTCCTTCTGCTTGTAATTAAAATGCTCCAGAAATGATGCAGGCATCACAGATACTTATTCATGTCATTTGAGGAAATGCTGTCAGTCATTCAGCATGGGTAATTGGTTTCAGCTGTAAGAAATTCTAGGTAAGGTCCCTGAATGGAAGTGAAGATGCGAACCTGTTGTGTCTTTTAATGGTTGATCAGTTTAATGGTTTAATCAGTTGACGTGTTGGGTACATACACAAGGATTTAAATTAATCTGCGGTTATTACTTTGTGATTCAAGATGAAAAACATGTAACCTGTCCTTTTTAAGTCTGCCTGTTGGATTTGTTAGAGTGCTATCTGTAGTTTCAAGTCAGTCTTCCACACCTTCTGTAATATTCAGGCTATGCCTGTTTTGTCAGAAAGAAAAAGGAATCTGTGCATGCACACCTTGGAAAGGAAGATTTCCTGACTTTGTTGGTTAACAGTGTTCAGAGAAGCCATTGTCTTTCTCCCACAATAACAATTTTTTATGTAACTTTTCTTTTTCACCTGAATGCTATGAAATCTGCAGTTAGACATGTGTCCTGTGCGTTTGCTAATGATAGGAAATCATACTCTCGCTCTACAATTCCCCACACAAAATTTCCTCTTTGTTAAATGTGAATAACGGATAATTGGTGATTGGTTATGTTTTCAGCTCCCTGGACTTGTTAAGTGAGGCTTCCTTTGGAGTTCAGGGTTGGTCTGTGAGTACAGTTTTCATAGCACAGACTATTATTTCATCAGCAGAACACAAACCTCGCTAATTTGTTTTATGATGACAGTGCCTGGTAGCTGGCACTTAGACTTGTTTAAGCCATTGTATTACCATTTTCTTTGGTGTAGCTTTCTGCTTTCTGCAGTAAATGTCATCTGCAGACAAATTAATAATTTGTTATCATTTGCTGAAGCAAGAAATAAGAGAGGTGGAAGTCGGCTAAACAGGCAGGGCCGCCGCGGTGGCAGAAACCAAGAAAACAGCACTGAGGGTCTGCCCTTGAAATGTACTGGCAGAATGCAGTAAAGCTGAAAGAGGCTCTCTGTTGTTTTCCACATTCAGTGCATTATGAAGAGATGAACACCGAGAGGTGTTCCCAGGTTCTGTGTGTTCTGGCAGCATCACTGTTCTGGGATGGAGCATTCTGTGCTGTAGGCACGGGCACCACGCCTCATCCTGCAGCCGGAGTTTCATCATCTCTTCATGAGCAAGACTCTGTAGCCAGTCAGATAAATAGCACATCTACATAAATGATCTCTTAACATGTGCTCCTGCCTGGGAGCTTCTGAGGACTCTGCAAGTGTGAGGTAGTTCATGTCCATTGGATACTGGAGTGATTTCTGTCAGGGTCCTGTGGAAGTGCCATTCTCCGGGTGATCTGCAGTGCATTATCCCTCGGAGAGGCCGCGCTGTCTCTCTTTAGGATGCTGAGTCCCTTCAGAGAGGCTCAGCACAGCCCTTGTTTCTGCCTGGCTTCAATAGGAGTTTGATCAGCGAGTTATTAGCGAGAGGTGAAGGCTGCACTTGTCAGAAAAGACTTTCTGTTTGGCAGTGTTTGATCTTGCCCTGCAGAAGGACTCGCGGGTAGAGGACACGGGAAGTCGTTTGCTGAGCTGCAGCTGGACGTAGGGAGCTGCCTGGCTGCTTCTTTTAATTAAATCCACCACCAGCCAAACAACTTGGCTTGATTCCATGGCCTCATTTCTTAGAGGGTCCCCCCTGCCCCCGGTTAGTCCAAGGATAATCCGAGTGCTACAGCTTATTTGTGATGTTGACTAAACAGCACATTGCTTTTCTCTTGGTAGTTTGATTAATCTTTATTAAGCTCGTGGCCAATCTGGACATAGTCCCTTGATTTTGCTTTTATTTTTAGTATAGTCCTTAATAAACAAAATCACCTTCATCATTCTTAAAGGAAGGAGTAAAAATTGCCTCATAGATAGGATATTTTTACTAAACGGGTGTGTTTGTTATAAAGAGTTGCAACACATCTGAAAAAAAACCCCATGTAAGCTTGTTCAGTGTATGGTTATTTGCTGGTACCTTGATGGAGCAGCTTACAAATGGTGGCACTCAGACATAGCCCATTATTTATACAATGGCGTTTTGAAGAAAGTTCATTTTTAAGGTAAGCAATCAAGTAATTCCTTATATGGAGATGGGGGAATACTTAACCTTGAGTACAACAACATTAACTCCAGCGAGCTTAATGAATTATTCATGCTATTATCCACCTTGAGAGACATCAAATTGCTCTGCACTGTCTGCAAAGCACAGTTAACAAAAAAATGATAGCTTGGTGAATTATATTTGTATATCTGAACATTAAACTAAAGACAGCGCTGTGGAAAGACATTGGTGGATGTACCTGCACAACCCATGCAAAGCAAGGTCCTGCATGGCATTTCCTAATCCACTTGCAGTCATAACTCATTAATAATTTGTTTGCAAGGAATGGGCCAATAGACAAAAATCATTTAATATTCAAAGGTGCCTATACCAGCACTAGAGGATGTAATCACTGCAGGCACTAACCTTTTTACAAAGAAGCTGTTCGTTATAGTCCCTGGAGGCTGCTACAACATCCTGAAGTATATGAAGTTGCCTTTTACTCTATTGTATTTTGCTTTTTACAGACAAAAACAAAACTGCTATTTGCCTTTCAGTATGCAAAGTGAGAATTTTAAAAGCTTGGCTGAGACTGGTGCTGGCGTTTTCCTTGAGCAAAACAAAATTTCGTCTCTTCAAACTCTTTCTCTGAGGTCTTCAGACATGTGCTCTTCACAAATATTTCTTGTTCCCCCCATCCCTCATTCTAAACGCTTGGTTTAGCAGCTTAGTTAAGTAAATATACAGAATTATGGGTATTCAGAGAGTTACCAGTATATGGGTTCCTCTCAGTGGGCACACTTCCCACAGCTGTCCTTGCTGCTGCTGCTGCCCAGTAGTTTTGGAATGACTTCCCTCCAGGAAGTCATGCAAGAGACTGGGCCTTGTGGATTCCTTTCCTGAATTTATTTCTGAATAGGAAGATACAGAAGATTCTTCGGATTCTAACTGTATCAGCATTTACACAGCAGTTTGAGAGACAGTAACACACAAACACACTCGTTCTTCATGTACAAGGGGAGATGAATGGAGTTCCTGCTTTCTCTGGTGACTCCCATTTATTGCGTTTTACTCCCCTCACACTGTGATTTAATAAATAAATTACCTCCGTTTTTAATAGGAAATTGCCATCTTTCTGGAACTGCTGATTTCAGGAGGTTGGCTGTTACAACAGCTTTGCTGGCTCCCAAAATAGAATAATGGCTCTAAACCATTTTTTCTTAATAATTTAATGTTTTAAGAGAAAGCATTTTTGAATATAAAAATACATATTAGACATATATACATTTCTATTTTTAAAATACCATTGAGAATGTCATCAATTTTCAGGGAATATAGGAAAGTACAAGAACAAATATTACACTGTTTATCTTCTGTTCAATAGAACTGACTGCTTTTTATAATCTACTAAGGCTACCTGGGTAGGCTTAGTCTATGATGAGACAAGTTTTTAGCACAGAATTGCATTCCAAAACTCCTTCTCAATAGCTTAAATAGATGTCCATGGACAAATATTTACAGTTTTCTATGGCTGCTCGTTCTCTGGGCCTCAGCACTGTATTGATATAATTTTCTGCCATGTTTATTATTAATGTTTTAAAAAGTATCTTTCATAATCTTAGCAAGTCTCCGTAATGCTTAGAATGAAGGGGTGGGGGATGTTTGGAGAGGACATAATTTTGCTGTCTGAGTACAGCGAGACGCAGAACTCCCGCAGAAAGGGATTTATCATTAACTAAAATTCAGAACATCAAAAATATTCAAATTTAACCCCCTGGCATCTTCAGCTCCATATCAAGATGGTATTGCCAATTCCTGAATTTAGTCACTAATTACTTTTGTCTGTGAGATGTCTTTTAACCCATTAAAACTGCTCAGGGCAAAACTCATGTATTTTATGGATTTATTTCCTAATACTTTGTAACTCACAAGATCAGATAACTCTGATAAATTTCTAAAGATTCCCATCCTCTGAATCTCATCTTTTCCTTGTGCACTCTGCTTGTAGCATTAATTATGATTTTTGCAGATACATTAGAATGCATTTGCTAATTTTGGAAAATTCAAATTATTTCAAAGCGTGGTGCTCAGGAAAACTGTTTATCATCCAAACATCCAAGCACACAGAACCTTTCCTGGCTACAGAAGTATCAAAATGAGTAGGATAGAGAGCATCAATCCCAACTTTTGCCAAGAGATTTTTAATCAAAATATTTAGAAGTTCTCCAGTCAGTGTCAAGAATGTTGGGACCACTGCAAATCCTGATTTCTCAAATTATTAGGTATAATCATTAGTAATTCTGAGTGATTTCAGAGCTTAATTAAATCCAAAATTGTATTTTCTGGAGTATGGAAGGCTTGGTATGACATTATGGATTGAGGTTTAAAGCAGACTCAACAGATGGACACACTCAGTCATGTACAGCTACATGATATTTGGTTGTCAGAGACCTTGGACTGTGCTGGAAGCAGGTATATTTACCTCTCCCATTTACGGATGGGTCAGGACTGAGGTCACAAACAGCGCAGTGAAGGAAATCTCAGACTTTGCCTGCTAGCTCTGTGTCGTGGGATGCAGCTCTGTTCTACAGGAGTTCAATTTCTAATGCTCCCTGACCCTTCCTCTGCTATAAATAATCAGAAATATTCATTACAGAAATGGCAATAGCTTTGGAGAAGTGATGGAGTGTATATTACAAAAGGAAAAATACATCCAATTCTCATAACTCCTTGCAAATTATATTGGAAAGCCTTCAGCTGAATATATTCATATCCTGCTTTAAGAAATGCTACAAATAATGTGATGAGTTGAATTATCCTCAAATAATTCAGCTCATGTAGATGTGCGTGTACCTATTTCACTGTGCAGAGGCTTATCATTTTATGTTTTCAGCCTGATACAGCACGTTGAAATACTGAGAAAAGTCCTTTAATTTAAGGTTGAGTGTCACTATTAAAGTCCTAAGGTCCTATGGGTCGAGTAGTGTTAACATGGTACTGCTTTGTGGTTTTTTCCATTTCTGTGCTTTTTATTTTGCTCTATAAACTCGAATCCTTAGCATTAACAGCCTGGAAAATTCTACTTTTCTAGGCATTAATGGAAAAATGATTCCTGGCTCTGATTGCACAACTTGGTCACTTGCAGTGGATGCAGAGGAAGAATGTGCTGTCAGCACTGTCATTCTCGTGTGCTCAAGTTTAGTGAAGGGCACTCTAGAAAGAATCATGAGGCTTTTTTTGTATTAATATTGTATTTTGAGGAGGGCTGTCTTTGGAAAATTTTCCATTTGGTCATGTGAATCTTGCTATCATTTCTGGTTTGTTTTTTTTTCTCTGTAGCCATCAATGATAGAAGCACTGTGTGGTTCTGGAACTCTCGCTGCTGCTTTGGTTTTTTTTTCTCACCACAGAAAATGGAATTTCATAATGCATGTGCGAGCTGATGCTGTAATAAAAGAAATTGTAGAAGAGCAAGGAATGCAAAATTCAAAGACTTACCCAGGTGATAAAATGCCATACCTGAGGAAGTTCTGATGGGAACACTAAGAAAAATTTTCTTAACTGTTCAGTGCAACAGAAGAAAAGCAGATATTAGTTTTTTGGGAATTTATTTTAATTTTTAACCAACTTAATTAACTTTATTTACTAAATATCATCTTTGGGTTCATAGCTTGAGCTTTGGCTTTTAGATAAGACCACAGAAGTATTCTAAGGGGTAGCATTTGCAGTAGCAACTTGCTACTGGAAAGAAATAAAATCGTTAGTTGTAGGCTTCAAGCACCACTGGAACTTTCAGAGTTTAGCAAAGCCTGCCCTGTGGTCTTCAGCTAAAAGAGGGTTGATTTTGATTAGATGTAAGGAAGATGTTTTTTACAATGATGGTGGTAAAACACTGGCAAAGGTTGCCCATAGAGGTGATGGATGCCCATCCCTGAAAATGTTCAAGGCAAGGTTGGATGGGGCTCTGACAACTTGGCCTGGTGGAAGATGTCATTGCAGGGGGCTTGGACCCGATGGCCTTTGAAGGTCCCTTCTGACCCAAACTGTTCTGTGATTCTACGAATGCGTAGTCACAGAATCTCAGAATCATTAAGGTGGGAAAAGACGTCCCAAGATCATTGAGTCCAACCTGTGACTGATCCCCTCCTTGTCAAGCAGACGAGAGAACAAAGCACAACCTCCAGTGATTGCTCGAACAGCTCCAGGGATGGGGACTCCCCCAGCTCCCTGGGCAGCCCCTTCAATGAGTGACAACCCTTTCCATGAAGAAATTCTTCTTCGTGTCCAAACTGAAACTCCCTTGGCACACGTGGGAACAATTTCCATGGAACAGTTTCCAGTGGAACTTCCCCTTCCGTGCTTCAGCTCTGGAACCATCTGTGTGTCCCTCAGTGTTGTTATCCGTGTTCAGCTCAGATCACGTACAAGGTCACTGGGAGGGGCACCGTGGTTTGTACACAGCCCTTTCTGAAACATGGAGCACAATATTTGACATATCTCTGAGGGCAGGGTTTTCTGTTTGCTGTTGTTCCTGCAATTTGTGGTTCGATTTGCTTTTTTGTTGGTTTGGTTCTCTAACGAGGAGGGACAGCTGTGATGTGTGTGGTAAAGTGAGGGCAAACTGTGGTACTGGCAGCAGTGGTAGAGGAGGACCCAGGTGCAAGAAACCTGAGAGCAGGTAAGGAGTGGCTTCAGTGAGTGCTCAGGCACACAGAGGTGCAGTCCTGTTCTTTCTGTGTGTTTGTGTTTGCAGGCTGTAAATGTAGATGGGAAGTTACATTTCCTTCAGTGATCCATCCCGATTCCTCACGGGGATCCTCTGTGCTCGGTGCTGTTCACTTTTGAAAAAGGAGCGTGAACTTTGCAGAGGGTTCTTACGGCACATTAACAGTGTCCACAAGTGCAGCAAGTGCAGAGTCCCCTGCAAATTTACAGCCTTATTTACTGCATAATAAGTTCCCAAGGGAGACACAGGCTCAGGTGCACTGATCCGTAGAGGCTGAGAAGAAATTGGAGACAAGCAGAACTCACCGACATTCTTCAACTGATTACTCATAAACCTTGGAAAAATACTATTTTCAACTCTGAGACAGCCTGGTTTTATCCACACAGTGCTCTATTTTAACTTCACGTTAGCCTAGAAATCTTCCCATGTTGCCCTGGTAATTTATGTGATGTTCCTTTGCAGGAACAAAAATCTGTCTTACACTTAACTCCTTTTGATAATTGCTTCTCTCCCATCTGCTTACAGCTGGTGTGGTAGAAATGTGCTGGAGTTTCCTTATTTGCCCATGCCTTGGAGTCATCTTTTAATATAAATAGCTGTGAATCTACCAATAATTTTGAAATGAGCCTTTCTCAGTTTCTGACCAGCATATCCAAGTTGTATCCCTTGATGCAATTTTTAGTGTGTTTTTAGGGGAATGCAGACTGAACTTTTTACACTATTTAGTAGGAAGGTATAAACTTCATATGGGATCCATCCTGCACTTGAAATAAATTTTCAAGAGCAGTGTGATCAGCTTCACATAAGCAGAAACATCGTATCTTCGAGTTTGGCTGTTTTCTTCTCTCTGACAAACCTCACAACATTTAAAGTACATTCTTTTTGCAATCAGGCAATGTTTTTCACCTAATAAATAATTGCAGAGTGTTGCTGCTCTACCAGCTTAGTTTATTTAACACAAAATAAGGCACTCCGTGTTTCCCCTTGCCCTGGATAACGCATTGTGCTTTTATGTGGGGTCTTAAAAAAAAAAAAAAATCTTAAAAAAATTATCTTTTAACCCAGTTTTTAGGGTAAATGTAACCAGCTTTTGTCTTGCATATCTTATTTATTGTAAAAGCCTGCAAGAAGTCAGGAGAGAATTCCTCCAAAAAAAAATAATACAGGAACAAAGAAGCTGGCTGCAAAGTAGGGTGTTCCTAAGACCTGGGCAAATGAGCTCTGTTGACTCTGGATTCCTTGCAGCTTTCCTGACGTCTGATAATCTCCAGTGTTGGTTTGCTCCTTATGCAGTGGAATAAGCACGGGATTTACAGTGGAGAAAGAGCCCTAAATAGAGCTTTAATGAATAAAATGTGTGCATGCACTGTGAGGGTGCTCGTGGTTGTCTGGAAGGGTTCATCTGGCCTTTGCAATCAGAGCTTCCACTCACCAAGGTTCTACTTGGATTTTGCAGAAGACAAATTGGGTGATTCTTTGCAACTTGGCTGCATTTAAGGAGGTTTAATTTTCAGATTGGCTCTTATTCTAAAGTATTTTATTGCTTTTTATTGCTCTTAACTGATGGCAGACAAGTACTGAAGTGTTATTTCTATTTTTTACATGTTTGATACTTTTTAATATATGAAGCATGCATTTAAAATTATCCTCACCAAATCCAGTATTGAAAACTCCTGGAAGTCCTACTTTTCAATTAATAACACAAACTGAAACAGGCATCAGCCCTTATTCATGTGCTGTCAGCTACTCTGTTGAGCTGTTCATTTGCCAGATTAACTCGTATTTTTCTATGTCAGTTAAGGCTTGCCAAAAAAATGGTCTGAGGTGTCCAAATACGTCATAATGAATAAAAATTCTAAAAGATGCTTAAAAAAACACAGGATTTTTTTTTTAGTCTGTGAAGTTAAATCAAAATATGTATTTCTGATAAAATCACATATTTTGTTGTACCATTTTCGAATTCAAATTTTAAGTCAAAAAGCATAATGGTGATAAATTTAGAAATTATTTTGGGTAAATGCTTTGTTATTTAAATGTCAAAGTATTCAATCTTTTCAGGGTACTTTGCTTTTCACAAACAACTGTGTACAATCAATGAAATGGCTGTCATTTTTCATAATTTGGGTAAATACAATTCCAGCTAAAAAATACCAAAGCTCTTGTGAAGCTGGTGGAAAAGAACAAGGATGTTTTTTTGTTTAGAACAAATTGTCTGTTCTCAGAGAGGCCACACAGCAGGGACCCAGCCCCGTGCCGGGCAGTGTCTGTGACTGCAGGAGAAAGGAGAAATTAAACTTTGTTTCTGGTTGCTTTGACTGGTCCTGCTCGCTCCTGTGGAAGGAGTTGGTCAGTTCCTGCTGTGGCAGTAGAAATGTGGATTAAAGCCATCTGTGGTTACTCTTTAAAGTACAAAATCCACCTGACTATTTCATATTTTGTTGTCCTCCATATACAAACATCTCAACCAGTCCTTTTTATCTTAATATGATAGAGAAATCCATGACATTCTTTTAGTGTACTTTAAAGTTCCTTTCTGCTGCAGGATATAAGCCACGTATGAGTGCAATAGTCATTGAGAATTTGGCATCTTTTGCTGTTTATACACAGTATTTTTAGCACTGGACTACCTACAATGTACCTTATGAAATCTTTTCCTTCTCAGGGATCTGGCTAAACAGAAGTGACAGTCTGAAAGCAGCTAATGGGATTTGGGGTCTGACTCCAAGCAGTTATGGGTCAGTACCTTCTCTTTGCTCTGGAATGTGTGGGGAAAGGTGCTCAATTTCTTTCAGGTGTTTCTGTAGTGACTGCTGGAGGCCAAGTAAGTGCTCAAATGTCATCATCATTTCCTGAATTTGCTGCTCCGTGTCCTGTCCACTGGTCACAAGGGCTGGGAAAACCTCTGATCTTTCTTTATACAGTCTGGATTTTAGGTACACTTTTCTACAATTTCTAGATGAATATATTTATTTTCAATCTCTAAGAAGACAAATGTCCAGATTTCAGGCTACTGAACTAGTGAATTTTAGGAAGGCAGAAATATTTATAATGTCATATTGGTGTGTTTTCTTCTAATAGTGCAGTGGTTCAATTGTTAAAAAAATTCTTACCCAGAAAAGGCTTGGTCAGTTTTGTTCCCAGCCTATTTCCCTACATCATCCAAGTGCTTCATCAACATTATTCAGTTGTCTACACAGAGCTTTTTGGTCTGGGTTGTGATCATATTTGGTTTTAAAACTGGAAACACAGAAGAGAACTTAGCAAAAAGCTTTTGTCATCCAGAGGAAGGTGCTGGCCAGGAACTTGGCCCTTCCGTGTTCCCATTCTGCGAGCACCAGAGTGCTCTCACTGCTGGGACTGAAACAGCATGCAATGACTGTGGTGACTCCAGAGCTACACAAACAATCTAAATAATGTGAAAATAGGCACTTTCCACCTCATTTAACATTCCTTCTTCTGCTTTGGTTCATATTTCTTCTTTAAACAAAAGCTCTTTTATTTGCTTATATCTGTTTCATTCTATTTATTTCTTTTGCCAGCTCGTGTTTATCACGGGTGCTCCAGCCACAAACCTTTGCAATCAGTGCTGCCATAAGTGGTGACTCAATATGAAACTGGGATGAACTGCAAATATTATTGTCTAGTTCCAGGCTCTGATTTAATTGCTTTGTTTTCATGTGGATAACTTATATGGCTTTAGAAATTAGTACATCTTCCTTTGGTTTTTTTTGAAGGTAGACCGAACAATCTACCAAACCAAGGATTTGAGGAAAAATCTCTTCCTTTTTTGTAGGCAAGAAGTGAACATTAGACTGATCACATTTTAGGAGCACTTTACAGGACACAGAATAAATTCTAAAACAAAGTGCATGGACAAAAACTGAAAAAAAATGCATTTCTCTAGTTGTTTATACTTTTGGTTTTTTGATCCATTACTGAATAATATTTTAGATAAACAAACTACATAAATTTCAATATTCTATTTGTGGCATTAAAATCTTAATGAGACCTAAACTATTATTTTATAACTTTTTTTTTGTTTACTTACAAAATGCAGTAGCAAAAAGGGAAATAATTCAGGAAAAAACCTGATAGTAAAAGTAAACAGAAAACTGTGATAAATTATGAAAAAATACAATGTTATTAATTAAGTTTTTTTTTTTTTTAATTAGCATTGTAGATTTCTTGGGAAAACACACCTGGTGAGTAGGACCTTGTGCTTCATTAATTTGTATTACCAGGTTCCAGTTTCTTTTGAAGTCAATGCAGAGGTAGCCTAAGGAGGACGACTAAAGAAGACTTTGATTTGGCTGGTTGCTCAGTCATAGAGCAGGGAAAGGGTAGATTGAAGGTCTTGTTTGCACAGCTCTCTGCTCTCTGTGTTAATTTTTCTGAGCTGTGAATTGTCATGCAGTCCATAAATAATTTGACTCCTGACATTCCCGTGTAAGGAAATCTCTCGAAGTACAAGTTTTACTTTGCTGTTGCTGGTGATTCTGTCCAATACATTGAGTCAACAGCCCTCAGGTTTCAAGTGCCATTCTAATTAAAACCTAGAATTTGGATAGTCAAGTGCCAATTAGTTCATAATTCCCACAGAGCACATGGAAAATCTAATTCTCCTCCCTTTTTCCGTACCCTTTAGATGGCAGCATAGCAGATGCAAAGCTTTGTGCTGCTGAAGCACCAGCTGCAAGGAATTCCTTCAGTGGGACATAAACTACCATTAAATCTATGCTTGGGTTATTTTGGGGGTTTTTTTGTTGTTGTTTGTTTGTTTGTTTGGGGGTTTTTTTAAATGAATTTTCTTTCTAAAATTTCTCTACAGAGAGATTGGGCCATCTTTATTTGTGCAATAGTGTAGGCAGCCAACAGAACTTGTGTGTGTGGAAAGTCAGCTTCAAGTGTTATCCTAGCCACAATTCTTTCTGGAACTAGCAAAGCAAAAGTTGTTGGTAATTATAATGAGCCTATTAAGCCTAGTCATGAGTTTAGTTCCATCAAGAAAAGTTTTAGATTATTTTCTCATCTCTTCTATTCCTTTGAGAATAATTAGCAGCATGATAATCTGCTTACTTTAAAAGAGGACTAATAATTATTTTCTAATCCCAGTGCAGTGTGTAAGTTAAAACAAGGCCATTACACCTTTGAATGGGTTGGGGTTTTTTGTTTGTTTCTTACTAAATTAGAATTAGGATAGCCAAAAGTATAAAATGGGTGACACGGTCAGTTAAGTTGTTTTGGGCTGCTTTTCATGAGCACAGTGCCACTGAGCTGGCTGGGCCCTCTCACATCTAATGAGGCTACAAAAAGTTCCAGAGGCTTCGAGATATGACAGATTTGCAACTGCAATTACAGGGATAAGTCCCCAGCAAGATGAGTATTCAGGTATGAGCTTAACGTGGCATTACATCGTAATAAGTGGTGGTGGCCTTGCCCTTCTGGCTGTCCTTGGGGCTGAGCTGCGGAGAGAAAACCATCAAGGACACCTCCAGGACCCCAAAGTGAATAATCTGCCACATTAACAGCAGTGTTCTGGGTTTGCTGAAGATACAGAGATACCTTGGGATGTTTATGGCAAGGAATGGCCGCTGTCTAATTCTTCAGCTGCTCCATGCACAGTAAAATCAATAATGGCCTTAGACAGTTTTATAGTTTTAAATATTTCAATTACCCATGTTGGTGCAGGAGCTGGTTTTTTGGTTTTTTTTTTCCTGAGGGAAGAAGGTGTGTGTTTGGGGTCCTGAGAAGCTGCATACACCACAAGCTCTTATTTCCCTTAGAAGTAAAAAAGATATATGTGCAGAAAAATTATGTCACTGTGTTCCCATGACTAAAAAGAGAAACAAAATGGCCAGTTCCTGAATTTGTCCTTACTGGTTTTTAAGGCAGAACAGTGGCAGCTCCTGGTGGTTTGGAGCAGAGTCATTTCTGTGTTGTTCCGAAGGTGTTTGGGTTGGTTTGGATTGTTCTTTGTGACTGAGGTAAATACACACTGGAAAAAGACCACGACCACTTCAAGATACAGGAACGTTTTTATGGTAATTTCTCCTATTACTTACAGAAGGTTTTGAGGCAGTTCTGGCTACAGAGCTGGTGTGCACATTGAAGGCATTGGGAAAAAGGCAGCTTGGTCCCCAGATTGTGCCTGACATCTTTGTGCCATTTAAGTCCTATTTAATTTTGATGGAATCATGAGAGAAGGGTTTTACCTTTTCTGGGGCTCTAACCAGTAGCTGTCTTAATTTTTTACATTCTCTGGCAGGGATTTGCTATTGATGATTACAAGGTAGAGTTTGAAGGGCACCAAGGGGGAAATTCTGTGCGTACTAAAATCGAGCTCCCTATTACAACAAAGACCATGTTTTCATGTAGATCATAAAAGAGAGAACTGGTACCACCCTGGTGATATCTAAAGGAAATGTCAATTTCTTGCTCTAAATGCACCAGAAATAAAAGAGCTATGACTGGGTGACGTAGTTTAGGAAAATAAAGCAGAAATTTCATCTAGGTTGTATGTATGGCAATCAGCATTAATTGTGCAAAAAGGTGCTGACAAAATTCCATGTGACTTTTAACACTTTATTCCTCCAAAAGAAGTAAATGTCAGTGCTGTGAATAGTAAATACAAATTTTGTGTTAATACTAGAATGATGTTTCTTGTTATGGTTTAATGCCTCGTTTCTGCATCACTAGGGAAGCTGCTTAATACGTGCAGAACAGCAGCAAAATCGTTAATAGAGGAGAAGCAGCTCACAGGGTTCTGCTTAAACAAGTCCTATGGATAGAGCAAACAGCGATCTGCTCGTGTAAAGCACCAGCTTCTCACCAGAGCAGCTTGCTGGCTTTATGTAAATGGGCACAGAGAAGCAGACCATGAAATATGTTCTGTGTAGAGGCTGGAGGATGTGTTTGCTGAGGAATGCATGTCTGAGGCTGCAGAGGAGGTTCCTGGTGCAGCTCTTGGTAGAGAACTTTGAAAAAGAGCATTTTGTGCCACCCAGCTGTTACCTCAGGCTGCTTTGCCTAACTGCTTTCCAAGTGCTGTGTGTGCAGCAGTTTTAGGTTTCAGTGTGTTGACAAGTCAGACAATAAAACCATTTCTTTAGTGCAGACTGTTGTTTTGTATTCACTAACTTGTGTATCATATTTATGTCCTTGTTATTTTAACATCCCTACATGACTCAGAGAGATCAGGGGTTGTATTAAGGCAGTTTGTCTCCTGCAAAAGTTACAAAGCAAAAATGATTACAGACTGAAAAAACAGTTGTATCTAATTGCAAGAATAGTGTACTCTCAAAATCAATATCCTTGAAAGAAAAAAGAATTAAAAGCAATAATAAAATCTATTAGAAGTTAAATTGCTATGATATATTAGGGTATGTTGGTAAAATGGTTTCCTGTCTTTTCAATGGTGCATTGAGAAGTAAGGCAGGATGGATGGATGAGTCATAATATCCATTATTAAGAAATGGTTAGGGCTCACCAATATCCCATGGTCATTAGGCAGCTTAATGGGAACTAATTCTGATTCCAGAAAAGGACCCTCTTGCCCCACACCTTCTCATAACTGGGTGGAGTTCTTCAGCAATCCCTGCTCGTAGCCCAGTGTGAACGTGGTGTGACTCAGGTCATGTATCTTCCTTCCTAACAGATCATCTCCAATTCTTTCCTGAAGGAAGAAAAATAGAAATTAGGCTTTTGAGATATGGGCAGAATGTCTGCCACTCATGTGGAAATGCAAAAGTGAAGTATGTGATGAGAAGACCAGAACTGATCAAATGCCTGGCATCTCCTGTGGTGAACCTAAAGCCTGCCTGGGTGTAACCGTGTTCTTCTATACCTTTTCTTGTAAGAGCTTAAGCGGGAAATACATTGTGCAAAGCAGATAACAGGAATACACTCTGATCACAATTGTCCTTTCCTTGTTCTGATAATATTTGATTAGCAACACTGCACTGATTTTTCTTTCTGTTTAGCAAAGAGTTGGATTTATAGATACATATAGATTTAGACATGTTTATATGTTTCACTGTTGCTGAGTTTCTATTTTAACAACATGGAGATTTTTCTAATGCCCAGCCTTAGACTGCAGTGTTGTTTTAGCAGCTATGGGCCATTAGTGGAAAGAAGGTGCAGATTGAACACTTCTCAAGCAGGATGAATAGCATTTGGGTATAAAGATGATTTAAGTCATCTTTTATAAGGGTGGATAGATAGCAGGTTGCAATTTTATTTTCCATTATATCTTTAATTAAACATGACACCCAGACCAGGTCTAATTACATCAGTGAAACAGTGTTTTTCAGAGTCTGTTACAATTTTTGTTAAATCAATACCTTCCAAACTGGAACTTTCCTGCACAGTTTTTCTGACAAGCTTTGTTGGGAAGTGCTGTGAACTGCTCTGAACTGCTGGGTCCTAATTGCCCAGACTGCTCATCAAACATTTGTGAGAACTCTCAGCTTAATTTCTCTCCAGCTTAATTCCTTTCATTCTTGTCCATCACATTATTTCTCCTCAAAAGACTCGGTGAAAGTAGATTCATTATTATCAGTGAAGAGTCAGATGCCCCAGTGAGGAGTTTACAAAGTGCTGGTACAGAGATTAATAATCCTCCCATCAAGAGGTGAACAGGTCTGTCCTGATAGCTGAGTTTGAAGCGGGCAGTAAAAATTAAACAGCTCACACACTAATGAAGGCACGCCAACCAAAATTCACTATGTGTTAAATAAAAACTCCGCATCCAAGCTTTTACCATGAAAAACTGTCTCAAACTGCTCACTTGCAGAGGCCTCAGGCTGCGCACACGAGGCACAGCGGCACCTTGAGCACGCGACTTTCTCAGTTTTGACAGTGTTTTGTCTGAAATCAGTGGGTGAGGGAATGGAGGTATGCTCACAGGATTGCAAAGGCCTGGTCAAAGCTTGCAGATTTCTGCAGCATGTCAGAAACTCTGCATGCCATAATTCATAATTTTGAAGTATTTTTTTTTAAACTCACAAGAAATAAAAATAATCAGAAGTGACAACAATAGCAATTAAAATCCGTTCTGCCAGCATAATACCCTGTTGCAGTGTGTATTGATAACTCTAGCGCTTTGTTTCCTGGATTTATTAGCGCTACTGATGTCTCTACAGTTGGTTAGAGCATGGTGTTAATAGCACCAAGGGTGTGGGTTCAATCCCCATACGGGTCATTCACTTAAAAGTTGGACTTTACAATCCTTATGGATCCCTTCCAACTGTGAATATTCTGTGACTCTGTCAAAGCTTGAAAACAGTTTTAAATAAAAACCTGGAGAAACCCCCAACAATGTCGCAGTCTGCCGGAACAAGCAGGCAGAGAGAGAATGGCACTAGTGGGCAGGAATGACAAGACTCCTTAGCGCTTCTTTTCTCTTAGCAATCACCTTGGACTGGGAGTGTTTTCTTTTTACACCACAATAAATAAAACTGCATTTAAATAAGAAAGCAGAAATGAGATGGGAATGCATAAAAGAGTCAATCGTGTATGACCCAACCAACGAAGAGTGCAGACAGTACATGTTCTGAATGAAAGTGGAGGCAGTTAGCTCCCTGTGAAAGCTAATGCGGTGCTTGGGGACAGCCCTGGGGGCTGACAGCAGCAGGCACGGGGTTGTTTCTGCCATTGCAGCTGAGAATCTTAACCCTCAGAAAAAAGAAAGACAAATCACTTACAGGATTTTTAAAAGCCTTGATGGAATTATCCTCATATTTCTCTTAATATTCCTTGAGGTAATCATCAAATAAGTCATTTTTAAATGGGCAAAAATCTTTGCTCTTTCTAGAAATAGTTTGAGTGCGAGATACAGAAACCAAAGTCTTACAAGAACTTTTTCTTCCCCTTCTTTCTTTCTTTACTGAATTAGAGCTGAGTGTATGGAAAATGCTCCTCTTCTTCTGCATACCGTGGTATCAAAAAGTTTGAGTCTGCTGAGGTGTGAGGAGCATTAGAGTGATATAATTTACGGGATCGACGTGGAGCTGTAATTTGCATTCCTGGATGAGCGGTTCAGAACTAGGAACATCAAACAAGAACAAGCTCAACTCATGTCTGTTTTTCACCTAAGTGGAAAGGACTGAAAGAAAGAATTGAGATTTAGTTATCCTGTAAGAATTTTCTCTTCCTATATTGCTCCTAACCAAGCTTCTTGTTGAATTATAGACCTGCAGGTTAAGGAATGGCTTTTGGTGCTCGCATAGTGGAATCTCAGTTCCTTGCATGCAGGAGAGAACCAACAGAGTGTAATTAGTGCTGAGTGATATAATTATCAGTGAGTTTTGGGTGAATCTTACTGTGAATAAAGTTTGGAAAAAGATGGAAGGTAGGTTTCAGTCAGAATTATCATCCAACATGGAATTTAGGTCTGTGCCTGGTGACAGAGTTGTCTCTTAGCTGCACCACTGGAGTGTGCAGGTTGCACCACATCTTTAGTAGAGCTCCTGCTGGTTCACAATCAGTGAACAGTTTGTCCAGACCTAAAGTTGGTTTTTAAATAAAGCCATCAGAAATAAAGGAAATTATAGGAAAGCCACGTGACTTTCAAGAAGTACTTTCTACATTTCTAATAAATCTAAGGATGTAAAATGATATAACTTCTAGTAAATACAATTCAAAATGGTTTTGTGGTTTTTTGGGTTTTTTGGGTTTTTGGTTTTTTGTTTTTTGTTTGTTTGTTTACAAAAACAAAAAGTTCAGTGTTTGCATATATCTAGTGCATATGGAAATACCTTTCTGAGAAAGTCAGGATCAGTCACTTCAGAAAGCTCTAAACTCAAAGAGGCTGTTTGTTGTCTATTGAAAATTTTCAGAGACTCTTGTTATTGCCTTCAGTGGAAGATAAAAGGTTCTTACTACAAATACGTTATTTAATGAGTTGCCTTTTCCAATTTTTAAATAAGTTCACTTTAAAATATTTTAAGAAGTGTCAAAGAATTCGCATTGAATAGTATGAAAGAGGCGGGGTGAGGACATGAAAGGGAATGTGTTTGCACACAAAGAATGAGTGTCAGTTCAAAGCTACCTGTGACCTTCCTGGTTAATGAACACAAACCAGGCTTAGCTCTGGTTTATAATTGCAGCCAGACCAGCAGCAAGCTGGACTAATGTTGTTCTTTATTCTCTGAGTGCCCTGATTATGGGGAAAAAGCAGCAAATTCTCTGCCAGAGCGGTGGGCTAAGATGAGGAAGGATTATGGTTGTACAAAATTACAAATCGTGATGGCTAACAGATGTGAAACTCAGCAGAAAGAGCATGAAGTCTGACAAAAAGCTAAAGGAGAGCTTTACATTCTGAGTCTTTTTACAACTGTTTTAACCCAGGATCATCTATCTCCACTGTTTTTTACAAGTTCATTCTTCAGTGAGAACTTTTCAGGCATTCTCCCATTTTTTTGAGAGCAAATGGGTGCTATGGTAAGCAGAGCAGCTCTCAAAATATTTGTTTTAACAAGCCTAGCAATAATAAAATACTTGTTCAGCTGAACCATATCTTCTTAAATCTTTTTTAGGTTTATGTGTCATAAAATGATGCAAACAGGTGGAGAACTGGAGAAACTGAAACTGTTTAGATACCTGAGGTCACACAAGACACCAGTTTAGGATTTAGAAGCAGAAAATGCCTCTCCTGATTCCTGTTCCCTACCTCTTATCTCCATGATTACAGTATTTTATATCCCTTCTTTATAAGAGCATTCAGTAAGTTTTGTCCTCGCACAGGATAAAAGACAGTGAGAATTCCATTCTGAAAGAACCTCTCTAAAGCACGTTTGTCACAACTTCTCTACAGGAAAAATTAGTATAGCAAAAGCTTTATATTTAAAAAATACAACTTTTTTAATCAGTCTAACAGTCATACTAAATAAACAACTCGTCTCTGTCAATTTATGTATCCATAATTAGTAAGATTCAGCCACTAGGCAGATAAAATGCAATTTGTAATCATTTTGTTGGTGAAAAGCCTCCTAATTACTGCACAGTGGTTCTGGGCACTCAGGGCACTGCTCCTTTCCTGGTGTTATTCAGTAAGCAAGATTTAATTTATCTATTGGATCATTAGGAACTCTTGTTGCTTTCACTGGAATATTTTGTCACACAACAAACATTCCAACAGTTCTCTCATGTGAATATGGTTTTTGCTGCATTTCTCAGTTTTGATAAAGAAATGCAATAAATTTTCACTGAAAGCAATATCTTTAAAAATATTATTTAGAGTTCTCTTTATTACAGCTGTTAGGCAATTGTGCTTTTTGCCAATCATATGAGATAGCTGGCCATGACACTGGCTCAGACTTGTTTTGAGCATTTTATTTAGAGTTACACTTTTAGATTTCATTAGAACTCCGTTTTTCATCGTCCATTTGCTGAAGAAGTTCAATAAACAGTCAGCCTTCATCCAGCAGGACTGCTGGAAAATTTGTTTGATCTTAATTGTATGTTACAGGCTTGCAGGTTTTCTTGTAGGTTTTATGGTCACTGGCCTTTAAAGGGGCATCATAATCCCAGCATATACTGGGGTTGGTGAAGGGTTTTGCAAATTTCTCCTGTCTTTGGGGTGCTGTTATTTCAAAGGTGAAATATGTGTAAACCAGGATGTTTGTATAACTTTCCATTTACTCAGACCCACTTTTGGATACAATTGCCTGAAAGGGTTTTTCTGCTGAAGGAATTTCTGCTTCTAAAGGATCTGAAAGCTTTATAAAGCTGGTGGCTTTGTGGTCTCCGTTATTCTGTTTATTGTGATCATCCCAAATGGTGGCATCATTAAGAGCTGTGTCTGGAAACCAGTCTCACAGTTCTGATGCATTATTGATAAGCTTAATGAAACTCAATGAGGTTTTAAGTTTTAGGATGTCGGTGTTTGTTTACACACGTGTACACAGGAAAATTAATGCAAATGAGTTCTGAAATTATCTTAATTCATTTTATCGTTCGTTTAGGAGCGAAAGAACATAAACTAAATTAAGATCATTTTAATTTTAAATAAGAATAGCTACACAAGGACTTAGAATAATGTAATTAATCCACTTCAAAGTTCATACATTTTAGTTAATTCCAATTAACCTTCTTGAGTATCATCGTGTTGGTAAATTCCTGTGAGCAGCCAGTCTCTAATGCAGTCATGGAGAGGACCAGAAGTGCTTCTGGCATCTCTCTCCAGAATTAGAGCAGGGAACAACTTCCTTGAAGGTGCTTCTTTCTTCTGGGATATGTTACTCTGCTTTTCTGACCAGACACACTTTCTGAGGAGTATTACAGGATTCTTTTTCACTCTTCTTAGGAAGAAGAAAATGCCCCAAACACTGCTATTTTTACACAGGCAGCACAAAAGACTGTAAGCATTATCCCAAAGATCAACAATCTTACTTTTTCTAGACTTTTTCTAGACTTCTAAGCATTTGTGTTATAAAATGTATACTTTAATGCATATGTTATGCTGTATATGTCACAGCATCACCCCTGGAGTCACACTCCTTAGCACATGCACAGGCATATCCCATTAGGGGTTGGGTGTTCTGTTTGTGTCTGTGTTTGTTTTAAGAACAGTGAGAAGCTGTCTCTTCCTTTTCTAGCTACTTCTGTCCTTCGGGTGAGGCCATTCCCTCCGGAAGACTTTCAGCCCTCGTGACCCCCCCTAATCCTCACTGCAAGGGGAGTGGGTTCTGATGGAAAAGAGAGCAGGGCCCGTGCTGTAAACTGTGAAGGACTGACAGCACTTCCAGTGAGGCTTTCAGATGGGTAACTTGTGACTCAAATCCCAGGTAACTCTACAGCACTTACATAATCTAAATGAGTGCCTGTTTAGCAAAACGCAGAAGGAAGCCCTTTCTGGCTTCGTGCCCATATCCTGGATCAGAATTGTTTGGGTTTGCTCTCTTCACACCGTTTCCCTTCCCCAGAGTGGTGTTGCAAACAGCTTCTCTGCCCCGTTCTCTCTCCACCTTCCTGACATTTACTCCTCAATCAGCTCTTCCCAGTAGCAGCACCAGGTTTCCACCTGGCTCTTTGTTTTCCTCCTTGCAATATCCTTCCCTTATTCTGGATGCTTCAGCTTACAGGCTAATGTCCAATTTCTTTTGAGCTGCACATTTCCTTGTTCTCATTTTCATTTAATCTACAGCCCTACTACAAAACTCCTCTGTACCAAAATAGCTTTTCTTTACTATTTTATTGAGAACTCTTCTTCTTTTCAGGCATGCTGTTGTTTCTTTTTTTCCACAGATCTCTTATTCAACGCTGCCATCAGCTTTCTCCTGCATGTGGCACCCAACATTTTTTGGACTTGTTTTAAAATTCTCTCAAATCTGTGCTTCCTTCTTATTCTTCCCTTGCTTCCATTTATTTTTATATCACTGCATAATATCTTGTCGCTTTCTTCTGGGGAAAAACTTGACTAAATGAGGTGTTTATCTGTGCCTTCCTGTTGGTTTGACATTCTTTCTCCATCACAAAGATCCTTCGTTACAAAGAAGCACAACTTTCTCATCTACTTCCTCATCTACCTGTTCTGCTTGTCCCATCACATTTCCTTATATGTCTTGCCCTGTTTTTCTCTTTCATTTCCCTTGACAATAAAAACATGATTAAGCCTTAAGCCTCTCAACCTTTAAAATCACCAAACTCCTGAAAACTCTGCTTCTTTTCTTTGTTTTCTGTTGGTTTATGCAATATTCTAATTAAGGTTGTCTGGAGCGCTCTTTCTCTTAATCTTACCCCACTGCAGCTTCTGAGCTCAGCTAAAACTATTGTTACCACACTTTTAATCACACATGTTTTTTTAGTTTGAAGGCATTCTCATCTTACCTGAGCCATCAGGTGCTTTTAACAGTCAGCCGTGCTCAGGCTTTTTTTGAGATCTTTTCACTTCTTGTGTCTTATTTCATCCTGCTATGGAATGGACCTGCATCTGTCTTCCATTTCCCTTACCGCGTTTTGTTCTTTATGAGCAGACACATTTTTATTTCATAATTAGGGCTCCTATTTTTGTAATAACACAAATAATAAAATTGTATTGCTTCATCCAAAGAAGCCAGTAAAGTTGAGGTGAGGAAAGAAATTTGGGAACATCAACCAAAATGCTTCTAGAACTCAAGTGGTTCAAATTAAGCATGGCATTAGCATCAACACTTTTAGGACATTTTCTAAAAGTGTAAAGCTAAGTAACATTTCCAAGTTGTAAGTAGCCTACAGAGTACTGGGAATTAGGGGTAGGTGTAGGGTAATAACCACACCTACCTGGAGGCACTGGCAGTATTTTATCCAGTACTTAGTGCTACATTATCTTCCTATTATGCCAATGATGTTTCACCACATGAGCAAAAACGGGAGAGAAAAATAAAACATAATATTTCATCTTGCACTGTATTCTACTGGAAGTAGTTCCAAGTAATTATGTTACATTTTTCAGTGACTTATTAAAAAAAAAACAAAAACAAAAAACAAAAAACCCAAACATTCACTTATGTCAAGGTCCATAAGCAGAAATCCAAGATATTCAAAACTGTGTGGAGTGTGTGGATATTTTCCAGCAATACCTTTGGGAATTGTTCACTGAAACCCAGAGCACATCTTTACAAAGCTGCCTGGGAATATCAGACAATCTGTACACAGCAGCATCTCCCTGGGCAAGCAAAGTGTTCCTGCACCACTCCATGACATGAGAGGGATGAAATTGCTGCTAAACCATCAGCTTCTGCTGTGGAGGAGATTAATTCGTTTTAATGAGAGTGGCACGCTGCAATTCTATGGTTTTCAGGGAAGCAGCATCAGAGCAGAGTTGCAATTTGTAGCTAATCAGTGCCAGAATCTGCTGGCACTGCAGCCCGAGGAGTATTTGTCTCCTCTTGTACACTGGCACATGGAACCTTTAGGTGACCACACTTTCAAAATGTTCAGGTTCAGGATAAGAGTTTGAAAGTAGCATTTCCTGAACCTACAGCTGGAAATTGGGTCTAGTCTTTAAAAGTTTTAATTAAAACTGCCATCGTGAGTAGAAGAAGCTGTTGCATGGGAGTTTTGTAAGCAGAATGACCCAGAATAAACATCAAGAAAAACTAGTTTTTCACCAGACATTAGTGTAAAAATATTATTAAAATTAATGCTGTTTACAGGAAAAACAGATATTGGATCACTATGCCATTGCATATTCCAAATATGCTGGGTTTTGTTTGGACTTTTACACATGATTTGGGCTTTGAGTACAGTAAACTTTGTTCTTGAACATTGAGAAAAAGAGTTCTGACATTAGTCCGTAATAAATGAGAGTAAAACTTAGAAGTAAATTCAGGGCTCATCAGAGATTCTCTGCAGTGGGAATTAGCATATGAGACTTCTTATATAAAGTTAGAAAAGAAAAACAGCTATGCAATGCATATTCATAAAGCTGTATCCATAAAGCTCACTCCAAAGTGTAGGATTATTGCATTACAGTACTCAACTTTTCAATGAAAATGCCCTTAAACATAAAATAATAATGTCTGCAGTCTTGATTATTGTTGTTCATATATGATTCAGTAATATCTAATTCAGAGTCTAAGATTAAACTCATGAATCTGTAATCTCAAATACAGTTTTTTCCATGTGATCTTGGGTGGAAAATAGTTAATAATTTACTTTTTGTTTAGCTTTTAATAGAAATGAACCAATTATCTTCTAATACTCAATTAGAAATGAAAACAGAAATCCCCCAGAAAAAAAATAATTTGCAGTGATCTACAAGAATAACAAGAACAAGGAAGAAAAAACTGGTTTATTGTAAGTGCAATCACACTAAGCAGACTTCCTTTACATTTCGTTGCTTCAAAACTATTCACTGAAGAAATGCTGAGTGGAACTGGTTTTGGGGCATAACAGAGAACACGAGTGTGTGCCAGATAGATTTTAAATGTCTTATGGTGAAAAGGGTGCATTGGGAAAACGATGCTCAGCCTTCAGACAGCACACGGAGGAAGAGCCGGGGGAATTGCAGGGCTGGGGTGGGGTTTGCTGCCCCACACGGTGCTGCTGCAGGTTCAGGAAGCACTTCTGAAGTACATTTATGAAGTGCCTTTCACTTTGTGGGTCCTTTCGTGCCTGTGGAGATTTGCCCCGTGAGCCCAAGCCTGGCCCCAGTAATTTGAGATCACAGGGATGTCCCTGAGGTGGGTGAGCTGTGAGGGGACACAAGCTGGATGTTTGCACTGTGGTTCCAGATCTTTCCATCCCACAGCAGCATAAAACCCCACGCAGAGCTGCATCCCCTGCTGCTGTAAATTCCTCTGTCTGTGTCAGCTCAGGATCTGCTGCCCGGATTTTGTGCAGAGATTTACGCACAGCCAGAAGGTTCGCACTGCAACAGCAGCTCAGGCTTTATTTTATGCTGCTACTTGGGAGAATATGTAAATTGTACAGGCACCAGACTTTTTTCTCCTTGCCTCCAGATGTACTATTTCAATTTAGATTTTGCCAGTTTGTCTAAGCAAGTTTGGATTAGGTCAATACTTCATGTTATTCCTGCAGCATCCTAGTTTTCCTTAGAGTCTTTTCATTGAATAAATAGCACTTTAAGTCAATACTGAGCAAATCACTGTGTTCAGAGGCACTATTGCAGACAATGTGTCAAACAAGTGTCTCTTTAATTTGAAACTTTTTATGGGCAAGAATCGGCAAAAAAAATAAGCACTGGAAAAAATGTGACCAAAGGAAATTTGTTCTTGAGCTTATGTCAATATGCAAAACCCTGCTGTGACTTGGAATATGTTCCAGATTCAGTACCTACCTACCTACCAAAAAACCCTACACAACCTAAAGTGGCAATTTTGGAGTGTGTAACAATTGTCACAGAACAAGAGAAAATGTTAAGTTAAAAAAGAGAGTTTCACTTTTTTTTGTTACTGTTCTGTGTTATCAAACAATTTCTCTGTTTTTTATTCTGCTATGTTTGCCCTATTATTCTGATAATGACATGAGGAAATTACTCTATCAATTCCTGCATTAAAAAATTTTATAAGGTGGAAAATATTTTCATATGTATTTTGTGAGTCTATACAACAGTGCTGTCTCCTCATTAACTTTGCCTAAAACTCTGGTTGTTATAAAACTTTCTTGCACGATTGTAATTCTGGCACACTTGGAACTCCTGTAACTAAAATCCAGCATGCAAAGGCAACTGCTGGAAGTTTCTCCCAGAAATGTTCTTCAGGTCTTGTGTGATATTGTGAGAAAGGCTGTGCTTGGTAATACGAGAAATCTGAGCAAGAGGATGTTCTGTTCTGAAGCCTGAAAAGGAAAGTCTATGAGTCTTGTCATTGTCAGGAAACCATCTTGATGTTTTTCATACAGACAAATTCTTGGTTGTTGAATTACATTTCAATTTGTTCAGTGTGATTAAATTTACCATAAGGCAAAAATTCAATACAGAGCTGAGTCAGATACACCTGCTGTAAGCTGAGGCAGGAAATGGAGCTAAAAGATCACACAGTCAGAGTTAACACAGACCATCTGAAGGAACAAAGGTAGGAGCAACTCCAACCAAGGGATTAAAAGAGATCAGCTCTTGGAAGAATCTCTAACCCCATCTGGGGTGTTGTGATTAGGAGTAAACTCAAATTTACAACAAAGAGATGCGTTACTCTCAACCTGCGATGAGCAAGAGGCCACTGGTGATTGAAAGCTGAGCTGCTGTTCCCTTGGAAAAAGTCAAGGCTGGGAGAAGTGCAGGATGCTGCTGCTGCAGAGCTGAGGCTGGCAGCTGCTGCAGAGCTGAGCTTTCACACTCGAGTCAGCGCCGGAGGTGGCCAAGGAACGGCAGCAAGATTCCCTGGCAGTGCTGCAGGCACGCCAGGGCACGGCTCAGAGCTGGCTGAGCAGCTATTGTAACACACTTTGGTACGTTCCACTGGTGGTGTTGTCACCCATGTCATATTTTAGTGCATCAAACACTTATGTTCTATAAAATAGATTTCTAATTCAGTAACAGGCCTCCAAGTCAACTGCTGTGCAAGGATTCGTGCTGGTATCAAATCCAGCCTGTGCTGGCAGACAGATATCTTTATAACATGGGGCTGTCAACCTCTAATAATCAGAATATACACAGAAGTTGTCCCTCAGCTTATGTGGTGCAGCAAAGTCAGTGTACAAGAAAATGTGATTACACTGTGTATGGTGAGAGGATTGTGAAGTTATGAGGTAAATAATTGTCAGCAATTATTTTCCTCTGAGAAGACAGAGGGACCAAGGAGGGAGACTTTGAAGAAAGCTCAGTATTCATTAAATATTTCCTCAGGTCTCATGGCTCAGGCAGAACTGGTTTTTTGGGTATTTAATAAAAGCTGTCTGAAGGAAACTCATCTGTCAGAAGTTTACTCACTTTGCACAGCTAAACACTGAATGCTTTCCAAACTGCAGCAATTCTTTCAAACAGGGTCACCAGGTGCTTTATCCACAACCCCTTCAGGATGTGAGGGATTCTGTGAAATGATCAAAGCATCATGCCAGTGCCTTTACTACCTAATGATTTTTGTTTCTATTTTTAACAAACCCTTTGTACCTGCCTCCTAAAATAGCAATAGGACTCTTAATAAATGCAGTATTAAATCTCAGTAACAGCATAAGTACTTTGCTCTTTCTGTATTCTGTGGCCTGTTATGCAAAAGAAGCTCAATAGTAAATCAAAAGACTCCCTGTGGGGTGCACCACTCTTTCCTCCCTGGGGAGAAAGTTCAAATACTGCACAGGTGAAGGAGTCTCATTAAAAGCATTTACCCCCTAATGCTCTGCCAGGTAAAACTGCCTCAGTGTCAAGGAGAAAGGACTTGTTTAGACTGCAGACAATAAAGCACTGCCAAAATTGTATTCGGCTCAGGAAAAGAAACAAGAAACAAAGAGTAAAAGAGGATGAAAAGTGTAGTTTATAGAAAATGCAATGACAAGTCGTTTCCTTTCAGTTTTTTCCTTTTTTTTTTTTTTCCTAATTGTACTTTTTTTTTTTTTTAATTCAAGGGTTTTGCATAATTTTTTTTTTTGGGTTTTT
>VZRS01008062.1:82895-131709 GCA_013398055.1 Ifrita kowaldi
TTTCCTTTCAGTTTTTTCCTTTTTTTTTTTTTTCCTAATTGTACTTTTTTTTTTTCTTTAATTCAAGGGTTCTGCATAATCTTTCATATGAGGTCTTATGACTTAATGTGGAGAAATAGGGAAAACTGTGCAGCTCAAGAGCTCTGTGGCAGAGCTTAGAGGTAGATGGTTCAAGAGTTCTGGCTTTCAGCACTCAATAGAAGCTGCAGTAGTTTTGGCACACTAAAGACAGAAAAGTCTGGACCATACAGTTAGGGAATAATGCAAGTAACAGTTTTCTTCTGTGCCTTGGTATGTAAAGCCAAGTTTCTACTGTAGATCATAAAAGTTTATGGTGGTGGTGTGGTTCCAGCCCATCAACAGGGAGAGAAATGAGCTATTTGTCATCTCCTTTTGCTGTTATTGCTGGTTTTAAGCAGTTCTGGACTACAGTGTGTTTTGTGCAAAGTACATTATGTATTTCTTGAGATCTGTATGAAACAGTTACACTTTGGTAATTACACTTTTATAAAAGCAATGAATAAGGAAATGGATTAGGACAGTGTGGTGAAGAAACAGAAGGGGAAGACTTACAACTTTAGGGGAAAAAATGCCAATCAAAAACCAAACCAAACTCCTTCCAGGGAATAAATTTATTGACATTTTTGTGGGGAATGTTTTCAAATCTGTTCAGAGAGAATGCATTCTGATTTAGAAGTTGCTGCAAATTTTGCAAGCAGTGACCAGTTGTTCTTGCAGTTTGTGTTGGTGAATTTGAAGCCCCACCAGAACAAAACAGAAGTCTGCTTTTACTTCTTTCATTCTTTTTTCCAAAGAGAGAGAGAAAGGAAACAGAAACTAAAGTATTCAAGTGGAGAAAGAATAAACACCTAAGATTCTAAGAAGGAGCAATCTAAGCAAAGTATGGGATGTCTCAAAAATATCTGTCATGGGTCTATTTAACACAATAAATTGCCCCATTCCTCCCATTCTAAAAACAAAGAAGAGTTAGAAAAATAATCTGAAAAGAAGGTTTAGCAGGGAATATCAGCTTTGAACACAACAGGATGCCCTGTTAATAGCATGTATTTACATTCCAACAAATCAATGTGCAGAAGTGATAAAAATATAGGGTAGTTGGTTTGTCACAAATTTGTATTTTGATAAGATAAATGCAGTGATAATATGGATGAATGCAGTGATAATATAGATAGTTAGAATGCTAGGGGTGTGAGAAACTGAGCCCTGCCAAGGCATGGAAACTCCCTGCCCCAGTGCTCAATGTGCTGCCTGGATAAATTTACACCCCCGGCTGTACACAGGGAATGTTTCTTTGCACTTCTGGGGGTCCTTAGAATTCAGTGGGAACCAGAGCATCTGCTAAACTGTGTATGAGAAAGAAAACATCCACAGATACATTCCACAGGAGCTTTGGCAATCAATTGGTAGAAATGAGTCCTTAATGGTAGGTTATTTTGCGGGATGGAAACTTGCGATATCATGACCTTGCTGCAGCAGGGACACCGTTCATGCCTGGATGGAGTTTCTGACAAAATCAGCATGTAATCATGAGCATTTGATCAAAAGTTCAGGGGGAGAAGATACAGTCACTCTGAGTTTGACAGGGTCACTTTGAAAATGCATTCAGCGTGCACTCTTGCAAAGCTGCTGTAGCAATGCAGTTCAATCAAAGGCATTTCGAAAAATGGCTCCATCCCCGGATGCTCCATCTCTGGTAATATCTTTGGATCCCATTTCCTTGGGAAGTTAACAAGGCATATTCTAAGGATAGATGCCTTTGGCTAGGGTACATCCAATATTGTATATACAATTTTTCATGTATGTGAATGAGTGACTTCAAAATTAACGTGTAAGTGTGCATTTCTTCACTGGCGAGGACCACTTTTACACATATTTCTGAATGCAGAATATACTGGAAAGCAATGGCTCTAAGGCTGAAGTTAATAAAAGCTACTCCACATATTTTGGCTATTTTGGTAACTTGTCATGTTCTTCAGCTGATCAGATACTAATGAATGAACGGATGACTAAAAGCTGAAATGAAATTAGGTTCTAATCCTGTCAAATTGCCAGTCTGCCTCCTCATGAACTGAGTGAAGAAAGCAGCAGGATCTTGCCAAAAGCATCCAGCCTGGGATCTCCTTGTTCTGGCATCCCCCATAAGGCATTCAGGAATGAGTTGTAGCTCGTGGTTAGTATTTACTGCTGAAGGTGCCTCTGCTTCCAAAAATAAGTGAGTTGATAATTATGTTCTTTTTCCTGAAAATGCACATTCTTGTAGCTGAACTCTAATATTGAGCCAAAAGTTACAGGTGCCTCAGGGCACTCTCTTTCTTCCCCCACTTAATTCATGGTTAACATGGAGGAATCCAAGATTAATAATAAAACCCCACAGGAAATGATATCTGCTGCTATTTATAGTCTGTGTTCTGAGGTCCCTGCTCAGGGCTTGAAGGACTGGCCAAGACCCACCAGCCCAGCATCAGATCTCCAGAGCAAGTCACATTTCCCATCCAGAGCAAGTCACATTTCCCATCCAGAGCAAGTCACATTTCCCGTGCAGACGAGTTGTGCATGCAAAGCAATAATCAGATTTATTGTGTGTACACAGAGTCCCACACCCCCCAGCTCGAGCTGGGACATGCAGGCACCCAAACTGTGTTCTGCCAAAACCGTGATGACAGCTCTGAGTTTGTATGCAGGAAGCGTTTCAGAGCTGTGCCGTGCTGACAGAACTAGAGACCAATACATATTTTAAGAGATTTTCCTCGCAGAGACAGAGAGAACAATGTTGGGAAGTTCTCACCTAGCAAAAGTGGGGTCTCAGGCACGAGCCAAGGAGAGGTGAGGTGTAGGCCCAAAGTGTGGCTGCTGCTGACAGTTTCTCCCTGATACGTTTCTCACATAATCACTCTGTGATCCTAACAGGCAAAGGCATTGCAGAGTTAGAGAATCTTATTTTTTATAGCTTGATTTGGCTAAATAGCGACTCTCTGGGCATTAATGTATGATTAGTTAGTTATTTTAGTTATGCTACAATATAAATAAACCCTAAGGCACGAGTCAGCCTTTGATTTTAGGATGTGCCAGTAAAAGCAAGTGGTATGGACTAATGGCTTCCTTGAACACCCCTCAGAATACGAAAACTCATCTACGTATCTGTCACTGGATATGTGATAATAGCTACATATCTAACATTAAAATTTCATTTTCCCTCTTCTCCAAGACGACATGAATAAAAACCAGTCAGAGCTGTAGAAAATTCTTTTTATGATTTCATTTCTGCTTACACACTAACCAGCCAGCACCACTTTCCATAGCTCCACTCTCACTTCAGTGTATTATAGTTTATGACCAGCATGTTAAATTTCTCCCCTCCTGGTGGAAATATTGCAAATAAAACACTGGAACCACGGGAACATGGAGGTTGGAGAGAGCCTCTGAAGGTCACCTAGGCTGAAAATTGAAATGCCACTGAAAAAGCAGCACAACACTATTTGTAAGTAAATATTTTATTCTTGATCTTTATTTATATGGGAAAGCCAAGAGAAACCTTGTTCTTCTTCCCAGCAGAATGAGAAAAGTAATAAGTACTTTTGTGTGCCACAGGAAGGACTGTCGTCCCTACAAGCTGGAAAGGGCAGGGGATGTGAAGTGCTTCGTGCAGGTGCCAGGGCAGGGGATGTCCAGCAAAATCCTGCTGAAGCCAATGTCTCGAGGAGTGAAATAGGTCACTCCTTGCTCTTGGCTGCTCTCTTGTACCTGTAGGAAAGAGCCCTAGAAAGGATCCAGTTCTTAGATTAGAAATTATGTTTTCCTGCAGAAAGACTTTGAGAGGGGTGAAACTTTAATAAAATGTCATTCCCAGTAATGTTTTTTAATAAAAGGGTACTTGTGGTGAAGGTAGACCCATCACAGGGGTGTCAGGGAATGCTGGCACTGTGTGCTTAAAGAAGCAGCAGAATAAACGTGTTTATATATTTCTACTGCTTCCCTGTGTGTGGTCAAAATAATTTAAAAAGTGCTTTCATTTCTGCAGCAGAAATTGAATAAATATTTCATTCTAGTGCTGCTCTCATGTTAATGATTTTGGCTGGTCACTTCTGAAGCAAAGATAATTTTTTAAGTGCTTCTATACTGGGCAGGCACTGTGTTTTCTAATCTTATTATTGAGTTTAATTAGTTTAGGTTAAAGGTCATAAAATGCCAAATTTAAAGTAAATATAATATATAATTGCTTTTATAGTGTATTCTTCATCAGAATTGTACACTGCAGTTTCTACCCCCAGTCTTATTTACAAATTATTAATTCAATAGTAGCACTGCAGCATATACCATTCCCAGTGCTTGAACTTAATTAAGAATGCATCCCTGCTAATTGATTACGGTACTGCTTTCACAGGCATTTTTCCCTAATGGCTATCTCAGGATATTTCCTGCTAATTAGTTAGAAAATTTATTTTCTTTCCTACATTGTCACTAAAAGTAAGAACAATCTGAGCTTCACCTTTGTACTATAACATCTGTAAGTGTTTTCTTAAAGTTTCAGGGAACTTGCAAACTCTTATGTTTTCTACTCTTTTTCAAAATCAGGTCAGACGTGTTTAATTTTCTTATTTTTCTTTTCCCCAGTAAATGAATGGAATTACCAGTCTGGTTCACAAAGTACATTTGTAAGAATGGTTTTTCTGCTCTATGGAAAAAAAAGTGCTGTGGTGGATCAAGGCATTTGATCTGCATTTGATTCTCAGCTGCCACCAAGAAATAAGAAATGACTGCATTCAGTACTGCAGTAATTCTCCACCAGGTGGGAAACATTCTCAGGACAAAAAGGAGGTGTGACAGCTCTGTGCAGAGGGGCAAATCAATAAGGCACCAAAGGGTCAAATACTGGAACTTTGTGCAGATTAAAAGATTGTGGGAAACAAAAAGTTCAAATCTGACATATAATGTCTGAATCACTCATTAATTCACATCTAATGTAAATAAGAGAGTGTTCAGATGAGCCCTGAGGTGTATTAAACCCTCTGATGCTGGTGTATGATAACATTCAATGACACTTTCACCTTGCTTAGACTTGCAGATTTGGGAAGAGATCATGAAAGTTATTACAGCAGCCCCATTCATGCTATCATGACCTCGAGTATAATGAAATAAAGACTGTGGGAGTAAACAATTGTTACGGGGATAGGCATGGTTCCATAACTATTTATTTCTCATTACTTTGTGTTTGTGGTTCTCCACTTCTGATATAAGGACCAACGAAAGTGGGCTTGACCCCCTGCACCCAGCACAATCTGGGATTAAGATCCTGACCTTGAATTTGATGTGAATTTTTCAAGATTTTACAGCTTTGCATTAGAGACAAATGAGAAGTGACCTAACAGCTGATAAACTCCATCAAACGAAGACATCTGTCTGTGCACGCTGTGCCACAGGACATGTTTGGGAGAGCTGATTTTAGGCCAACTTCCATTTCTCATAGCAGCTCCCTGAGGAAGGGGATCTCATGTCACCAAAGCACCGGTAGGTGACAGAATAATAATAGTAATAATAATAGTAATAATAATAATAATAATAAACTCTGATTAATCTCACTGCAAGGATGCCTTGAGTTCAGCTTTTAGGCTTTGTACTGGAGCACCGAAGATGCACACAGACACTTCCTTTAGTGGGTGTGTGAATCCATGGAGCCTCCAGCTGTTCCTGCTGCTCCTCTTCGACTCCTTTGCATGAGCCACAACTCCCAGGAGGAACCTGGCAGGAGCAGCTGGGAACTCCTCGTATTGTCACGGGCACAGACGTGCCAGAGCTGCTCTCTCACCCTCCTGAGTGCTCAGGTACTGGCTCTGGTGGCTGCTCCCAGTAGAAGTCAGAGTATCTCCCCATGGATAACTCTGGAGATTGTCAACAGATGTGATGCAGATTAAAAATGTTTGAGGGAAGCCATTAGAATAAAAGATGCAGTGAAGAGCCCTTACTTTTCCTTGGAAGGAGTTGGAGTTATGATTCTAACTGTCCATTTCTTCAGATCTGTTGATCTGTGCACTTGCTAGTTTCTCCACATATAAATCTGATGATTTGCTCCATTTCATAAAACTGCATAGAAATTTTGCATTTTTCAGTGTGGCCCTTTCAATCAGTTATCTAATGACAGTCACAATATGTGCATGGAGGGCAGAAATCCACTCAGGAAACAGAAGGAAAAGCACATATTCATGTACAGATATAATGATTAAGACTTTCCTTATCTGTCAATATATTGCAATCTGTAAGATGTAAAATGGAAGCGTAGGGTTTTTTTCCTGAATTGAATTCCTCTGTAAGATGTCACAGAATGTATATATATATATATATTTTTTTTTTGTGAGAGTTGTAAAAAAGATTGTATTTTTATAGACAGTTAGGTGGTCATTATATGAAAAAAAAATCAAAGCAAGTGTTTGGTATTCAGCAGATATCTCATTTCTTTGGTAATTTTGTTCAGAACAGACTGTGTCTTCCTGAAAGCACACTGACTTTTTCTCATTTGATTTTTTTCCCCTCTCTTGCATTTATCTTTGACATTTAATTTCCAGATGGGTGCTTAGTATGACTGATGCTTTTTTTTTGTATGTGTGTGTGTGTAATTCAATCCTGAATTCATTTTCAAGGCTGCAGAAAGTTGGTGGCTGCCAGTTAGGTACCAGCATTTTTGTATATCTATATGTGAAATCCTAATGTGATTAATTAATTATTGAATGCAAATTAACATACCAAGAACTACACGATCTCTGTACATCCCTGGGTCTCTATCTTGTCTGATACATTTTGATTTGTTCTTCATTGACATCACTGTCACCATAGTTACCACCAAGACAAGTTAGAAAACTGTCTTGGTAAAAACAAAGGAGAAAATATCACTGATGTTAGGGTCTGAGATGGCAAAAGGTTGTCAGATCATTATAAGAGGTAGGCAGTACTCAGATTTTTTGCATTGTGAGGTGTTAGACATGTCTGAGTTAATGTTGATGGGCAGAGAATTTGCAAAAGTGTTTGCAGGTTCAGAGTGAGAGTAGCTGTTACCATAGGCTAGTAATTATTTTTATTTGGCTTCAAGAAGCCTGAAGGTGAATCCTTGAGAGGAACAAAACCCAAAGAAAATCTTTCAAAGGAGTTGTAACAAGTGAGGGCTGTTTGCTTTTCAAAGAAGAGTCACTGGAACAGTTGAAGATTAGGAAAACGATTTGGCAATGGAGTCGGCAGAATAAAGTTCAGAGGAAGTGCTGTTGGCAGAAGTTCATTTCATTTGGTCGATTGAGTCTAGCATTGTAGAAAACAATGATTTCCTTTGCAGTGGGCCAAACTTAGGGCACAGAAATAGTTTTGCATGACCTGTGGGAGCAGTTCATAGATGGCCTGGCAGAGAGAGCCAGGCAGCATTTTGTACACAAGTCCTTTGCTTCCACTGGGTACCACTGGGTACATTTTCCTCTCTATTTCCCCAAATTAACATTGTCCTGTAATTCTATCATTTGGAAGGCTCAGTGATTCTGTATATATCTATATCTATATCTATATCTATATCTATATATCTATGATAGTAGCTATTGCATGTGAGTGAGTAAATAATGGAATAAGGGAGTGGCTCCACGCTTTTGGATAATGTTATGCAGCATTGATGTCAAAGTACCAGAGTTAGTTCGCTTTCATAGATAATTCAGCAGTTCCTTTTCAGTCTAGATGAGTGAAAAATTAACTGTGACATTTTATATCTCTTAAAGTATCTGACCTGAACTTTTTTTCCTGTCCCTGCTGTATATTTTATATTGATTGGTCCCACTTAACCCTGTATTTTGATGGAGAAGTACTTCCTTTGAAGCGACTGAATGTGCTGATATATATTGAGTTCAGCAGGTAAAATGCAGAAAGGGAAGTGATTTTTTTAAACAATAAGGTTCTCTTTCAGAAATCCATGATTGCAGTGGGTGAGATTCTGGGCTTGATCAGATAAAGACTATTCACACTCCGAGTGGATGTGGCTGTAGAATGGGTACAGATATGCACTCAAGGTCAGACACTGAAATGTGGAAATAAGCATACAAGTGAATAATGCTATAAATTCAATAAATCTGGCAATTGGAGATTTAAGGGAACAGCTCTGGTTGCTTTATTTTTGTCCTTCTACCTTTCCCCTGTAATTCAAGGTCCATCTGTGTGGTTAACAGTGTTTAATCATATCCTTAGTGCAGTCGAGTTATGTTCATTTATAGATCTCAGTGATAATCACACTAAACTTTCTCATAGTTACCTATCAAGCAGCTGATCAGTAAAACTTATTTTCTAGCCCACGTTCACTTTAAAAGAGAGGAGACAGGAGGGTCACTCATGAATCTTACAAGTGGTTCTTTTTCCCTATTGAAATCTGAGAACAAACACATTTTCTAGTTAAATAGAGAAGAACAATGCAAACTATCATTAAAAAAATTAAGTTTAGCATTTCTAATGTGTGATTGTGTAGCAAGATAACCTTCGAGTGCTCCAGATCTATCAAGAATTTTTATCTCAGTGAATTATATCTGCATGTTAATTGTATTAGATTTTCCTGCTTTACATCACATGTCTAAAGCTTGTTGGACATAAGCAAAGGATTGTCAGAGACAGAAGACAAATAAGATTTTAAAGTAGAAGGTTTCCAGCACATGAAAAATATGCTTTCAGTTGTCACATTTACTTTTAGAAGTTCTTCTAGGAATATATTAAATTTTTTCTCAGTCTGATTATCCTCTAAATTTTAAACTTTAAACATTTTTTAATGTAAAATTCTCTAATAATTCTACCTATAATCTGAGTTTTTTATCTAAGGACATTAACCTCTTTGAAAAGGACAGTTCTGATACAGCTTCCACATGTTGATATTAAAAAAACCCTTGTACCTCGTAGCATTAATTCATTGAGTTTAACAAGACATGGAGTTGATAATACAATACAGAAAATGTGAAATATTTTTGATAGTTTATGTTATCACCATTTCTTACCTCACGTTTGCTGTTTATTAAGCTGCTAGTTAGACTGGTATAAAGCAATATTATGCTTTTTTTCAGTCATTTTGTGCATCCAGCACTTAAGAAGCAAAGTTCAAAGTGCAATGTTTGTATTTAAATAGTCTATTTTTTTATTTATTTAATGATTGAAATGCAAGGACAATCCTCATTGTGCTTGGAAGTGTGTGTAGATAACAAGCCAACAACGCTGCATTAAATAAGCAGCAATCACAGTGGTGCTTCACCTTGTCAGAAATCTTCTTTGGAAACAGCTCTCACAATTTAAGGTGTAATAATGATGATAGATTCCGCTCTGTGTCTTTGTCCTGCACTCACCATGTGAGAAATGCTTTGCTGGCTTCCTTTCGAGCTCACAGCCCAGCATTGAGAGCTCTACGAGTTGGAGCTCTCGTGTCAGGGCTCAGCATTGCCCGATTGTTTTTATGACTGAGTCACAAACCCCGAAGTGATGGAGTTAAAAATGCTGATAATTGTCTAACTCTGCTGTCATTACAGGAATTCAGAGGTCAGGGAGGTTTTCCAAGACTAAAACTATCCCTGCCTGTGACATCCAGTGGTGAGAGAGTGCAGGAGTCAGTAACTCCCTCAATTAGGAGGCTGAGGAAGGCAATCCACACAGCACTTCCAGGGCAGGGAAAAATATAGACACATCTAGTGAAAATATGGTTATGCTTATACTTTGAAAAGTCTGTGATAGCTTTACAAATTGTTACTGGGTGAAAAGAGCCCAGCAACAGGCAATTTGCTGTTAACACAATTACAACTCGAATGGCTGACTCGAGTTTTGGTGTGTGACAGCACTCGGATATCCTGCCACAGTGTATTATGCATGGGAATTTCCAGCCACAACCCATTAGGAAAAGCCACGGTGCTGCTCTTTTGAGTTCCTAGCTGCAATTAGGCAGCAGTGGGACACTGATGTGAAGCCTTTATGAATAGAAGCCAGCATGGCCCTGGGCAAAAGTGTGTGAAGTGAAGGGATGGCTCAGCAGCAGCAGCAGGGGACAAACTCACATTTTGAGCAGCTCTGTGTTGCATGAGAAATGTGTTTTAACGTGAACAGGCATCTACATTCACCTGGGTATTACAGGAGACAAACTCCCTGACAGCAGCAGCTCCATCAGTCCTGACTTGAGCAAGAAGCAGAGTGGCTCTTAAACAGCAAAGTGTCAAATTATTCTGTTTATGGAAGCTTTTCCATAAGTTAACCTCATAAATAGAGCTAGTAACACAACCGAATTTTTTTATATGGCAAATTTGTTCAGGAGGCTCTTCAGGTTGGTTCCAAAACTGAGGAAGAAGCAAAGAAAACCTTAAAAAAAAGGAACAGGGGAATCAGTTTGCAAAGTTTGCTCATGAAGTCTTGGGGTTTGTTACCTAAGGGCTTTGATTTGTGGTAATTCCTTTCTTGGGAGATGGAGGGAGATTGGGTTGTACAGCCATGACTGGGCAGATAAGAATAAATGATTAAGATCTGTCAACATATGAATGTACTTAACTGAGATAAATCAATGAAGGACCTTAGTAAATGTCAAAAGATGCAGAGCTTGAAACAACTAAATTATCAAGTTACAGAGACAAGGTCTCTGTCAGCAGGGTGAGGAAAAAATCAGGAATGTGAGAGGAGGCTCTGGATTCTTACTCTCTCAATTTGCACTGCAATTTAAGAGTCCCTAACTCTTCTTTGTTGGTTTTTTTTGTTTTTTTCTTTTTCCCTAATAAATGCTGTTCTGTGCAGTTCCAAACATCAACTGGTTGCAGAAATGTCAGAGAGGTAAAGCCTCTGAAATGATGTTTCATCAAAAAACTATATATAACAATATTTAGTAGGTGTTAAGTGTCAAAGTACAGAGTCAGAGGGGAACCAAGTCACCATCTTTGTGGGCACAACAGCTGAAGTGTGCAGAGTTTACAGAAGCTGGATCTGAGCTTCCCTTGAGGATACCAGCGAGACCTGAAGCTGCCCTGATGTCCATGCAGTGTTGAAAACACTGATTGCTACAAAAGCACTGAAACATCAAAAGGTGGTGTTGCTGAGACAGTGTTACCTGTTTAGATGAGTATTCCTGATTAAGTCAGAACAGCTAATTAAGCAAATCCCAGTAACATGGCTTATTTGTCCATTATTTGCATTCATGCTGTACTTAAGCATTATATAACCCTGGCAGAACTTTGCTGCAGCACTCAGGACAAAATGCAAATATTGGTGGATTTGCACTCGTTCAAGGGACAGATACAACAAAATCTACATTTTTGCCATGGCCCCTAACTGCTGATTGAGGCCAGGCTTGAAAGGCTCTTGATTTTAAATATTAAATATTAATGAGTTTTAAATCAGAACTATTTTGATCACTACCGGTATTTTTAAAACTGAAATGCTTCAGAGGCCAAAATTCCTAATCAAGATCCAAACATAACTAAGTATGCACTGAAAAAGAAGTGAACAGAACTCCATAAATGAGGAAAAAAAATTGGATGGAACAGTACTAAAACTTCCAAAGAAACTAGAGAAGAATCCTCAGAGCAGAGCCTCCAGGGTGGGAAAAAAAAGCCTACTTAAAAGTATTAAATTTGGAAAATTATCTTTCCTAATCATAAATATAATCTTGGCGTTGTCAGATCAGTGTGAATTCTGTCCTTGACACTTTGAGTCTGGATCTGAAAAAAAACCCAAACTTCAGAGCATCTGGGCAAAAAAATTAAAGAAGTAATTTGACCAGATCTGCTTACTTAATCAAACTGATTATTGATTAAAGACAGGATAAGGTAGTCAGGTCAGGAGCTGTGGAGCTCCCTCCCAGTGAGTCTGGGCAGGCCAACATGCAGAGGAGCTGCTCTGCTGCACTGACAGCTTTAACAACGAGCTGCATGCAGGCAGGCTTGAGACAAATTCTTTTGGGCAGTGGTGTGTTTAACCAGACCAGCACTAAGCCATCTTCTACATTTCCACTCAGATGCACAAACCTTCAGCTAAGTGCGTGGGTTTGTGCTTTTACGATATTAAAATGTAATTGGAACTGCCAAAAAGTAGCAGTATTGTCTTAGAGATGTGAAAGTTACGTAAAATGCAAGGAAATGAGGCACAAGAAGCCTGTTAGAAATCTTAGATTTATCTTCCCCCTAAACTGATGATGCTTTAAAGCTTCTCCTCTGTCAAAAACGGCCAGTGAAGACACAAAAAGGAGGCACATCCCAAGTCTGAGTTTCCTAAGAATGCACTAAGTAGTTTGAAAGAAAGTTCAAACAGTTGGTCCTATCAGAAGCATTTAATATGGAGGAAGCATTTATTCTGAAAATATTTTTAAAATCCATCGTTCTCAAAGATGCTTTTTTTTTCTGTCAACATGGCAAAAATTGAAACTGTGCAAAAAGCCTCATTATCCCATAAATGCAGCTCTGAAAGCCTTGTCTGGCTGCCTATTGAATTAGCAAATACAAAAGTCGAGCGCTGCGATTGATGCTGCCCTGTCAAAGCAGCAGCCAAGAGGATTTAGGTGGCTTTATTAAAGCTGGGTTGTACGGCAAGACTAAGTATTAATTCTAAATATGGTCGAACACAAGGTTGGAGCATGTCTGCTGAGACTGCTTTTTGCCTCTGTTAGATTACCAGATTCAAGCTTACTGTCAAATCGCAGAACAGAGGTTTAGATGTAAAGTACCGACTGTATTCCACAAAAAAAAACAGCTTTAAAGTTTTAACCTTATGACAGTCTTAAGAAAAGGACCCTAAGCCCGCCCTCAAACTCGAAGCAATAGAATGTGTGAAATGAAATGTAAAGGATGTCTGTACTCAACTTTTTTTTGAGAGGAGTGTTTGAATCTTCAAGAAAGAGTGTGAAGAATGCAGTGAAGAATTTCCTGACAATTAGTAGCAAATTAGTGACAGGAGCTGGGGTGGCTGCACTGTCCCGTTTCTGAGAGGGCTGTGCCTACAACAGCTCCATCAGCAGGGTGGGGTCAGGGTTAAGGCAGCCAGAAAGGTTCTCATATCCACACAACCCCAGTTCCAGGAAGAACAGCCTGGGACTGGTTACAGGTATTTTGCTCAGGAGGCAGAAAGATTGAGTTCATTTGGCGTTCAGAAGGCTTGAAGAAGTACTTACCCAGGCTGCATTTGTCTACTGCACATTCTGATTAAAGGAGAGTCATCTTATTTCTACAGGGAAAATGGGTGTAACAAAAGGAGCACCATAGTTAAGTGGCTCATCGTTAACTGTTGGAGATGGAGTGAAAACTGAACAGGGTAGAAACTGGGTTTTCAATTTTGAAAAGATTTCTCAGGCTGCTCTTTTCATGTCTTTAACATGAGTCAAATAGGAAATTCTTACAACTCAAGGAGTCGTACTTTTTCATCAACTGCTAGTTTTATTGCCTGCATATTTTTGTGTATCCAGAAAGTGGCAGAAAACAAAAACAGCATTCAAGTACAAGCATACTGCTCATCACCACCGATGCTGGGAACTATTAAAGTGTCTGGAAAGATTTATCTCTATGAAGTGTATCTGAATGTGCAGGCTATTGTGTTCCTATCCAGAGATTAAGATATTCTGTTTGTGTTCTGTGATGCCAAGTGCACAATGTTGGAGGGCCACAGACAGGGGATTGTGAATGGTGCTAAAGAATTCAGGATATTGTTTTAGAATAATTAAATGCCCCTCTCAGTTTCTGAGGGTTGCATGTAACTTTTGTGTAAGCTTACAACTGAATTATTAGCCAAAAAAAGGTCACAAAATATGGGGACAGCAGGGTCAGAGAATAGCTTGGTACAAGTTTAAATGCCACTCCATTTGTGCAAAATAAAATGAATATTGCACAGTTTCAGAGGCGTAACTCGCCAGTTAGAATCCATGTCCTGCTACAAAGCGTGGAAGTTTCTTCAGATAACTTTGACAACAAGAAGGACACAGTGTTTGGTGTCCAAGTTCATATGAGCTGCCCAAAACTGAGAACATCTGCTTAAGCCCTAAGGCGAGGCAGGAACCCACGAGCTGATCTCCGAGCAGCAGCATATTGCAGAAATCAGCAGGCATGTGCAGAACAGAACTCCAGAGCAGCTCCTATAGTTCACAGCTAATTTTTGCCTGGCAAACAAGGATCCAAATTTGATGAGCTTTAACATACAAGATAATAAGAGCAGTCCCATGGTAGGGAACACTGCACAGAAAGAAACAGAGAGAAAACATGAAAAGCTAATTGCTTTAAATTCTCAGCAGCTGTAATGAAATACAGTAAGAAACATCCCCAAGCATAGTGCATTAGATTCACTTGCTCAGAAATCAAGAACTGGTTAAACAAGCAAAACTGAGATTGAACACTCCCGAGCTCAATGGCTCCAATTTCAACACAATTTGTACAGGAAAATTCATGCTGTTTGCCCAGCATGCACAAATTAAAATTAAGCTAGAAATGTTTTTCCTTTGTTCTTTTCTACTTTACTTTTCAATGAGCAATTTTTCTCGCATAAACACTGAGCAGAGCAAATAACAAGCTCATTGAAAATATGAGTCAAGAACAAGCAGTTGATTTCTTATCTTTGCACTGCAAATTAGGCATACAACTCAAGTACCGTGTTGTCCTTCTTAAAATGCATCTTTAAGTGTCTGTAAGAACATCTTCATTTCCAAAAACTGGGGTTACTCTACCAGCTGAAAGATACATTATTCTAGTGAGCTTTCCACTTCTGCGTTATCCTGGGTGTAGGCCTTAAATTGAAGCATATCACTCAGACCATGGGATGATGAGCAGTAATTCATGGCTTCACTCGTAGCTGAAATGGACTCAGTGCGAGTGCAAGTCAGTCCAGTTTTCTTGTACCTGTGAAAGTGATGCTAGAATTAAGGATACAGCATTTCTCAGGGAGAACGAGGATCAAACGTCCCCAAACATTCCACTGCTGGCTTAGCTGGAGCAGGAGAATGGACCAAATCATGTAGAATGAAAGATTTCGGTGTTGCATTTCTCCACCACAATTCAGGCTGCTCTGTACACTATTGCCATCCCCATCTGGCATAAGGGCTGCTGCCTGGGCAAGTTGGAGTCCATCCTGATGATAGGACATGATCTGAATTTCAGCTTATTTCAGTCACTCAGTACAATAAAAGTCTCGTGCTTTCCACTCTGGGGTTTTAACCATACCAAGCAATATTTGTTTCTTGCCCATCTGACAGGGCTGTGCAGCAATAACCTGGGAAATCTGTGCGAGGTTCTGCCACTCTCCCCAGCGCTAGCGCCAGCTACTGCAACTAAAAGGAAATTTGCATTTAGGACTACTTTTTATTCCAGATGATAGATAGAAAAAAAGGCATTTTGTACCCTGGCATTTAGGAAAATCAGTTGTACTGGATATCAGGTAGAGTTTGGCTCTCTTGAGTTGACTGATAGCTCCCAGACAGTGAAACTGCTCTGATATAATCACATGCCTCTGTTAAGTATCTATCCGTTTTGCCATTTTACTTGCAGAAGTCTTGCTAGCAACCTAAAAGTCTGATTAAAATAGCTTTTCCTTAGGAACTCAGTTTGGTGAAAATTTCTGTTAAGATTTTGTAATTAATTCATTTCTTCTTTTTCACTTGGCAGTTGAAAGTGTAGAGATTTTTTTAAACAAAAACTTGTGGGTGTTAATTCTCATACTGCACATCCTTGCTGCTGTTGACTAACGTGGTGAACAAAAAAATTATGGTCCTTCCTTTTCCAAAATCATAGAATTACTCATTTTCCACTTGAATATCAGGTGTCAATCAAATGTGGGTCTCATAATTATGGTTGTGCAGTCACTTCCATTCATTAAAATTATGTGCATAACAACATATTGTTTCTAAATTCCTCCTCAGAAAAACAGGATTCCGCTTTTTCATTCTGCAGTTTATTTAAAGGTTAAATTTTGATTTTAAAGCAAGAATTATGTGGTGCCAAATATAAAGCTCTGTTTGTTATGACTTACACTAAAAGAAAATCTTGCTAATTTTATTCTGACACTTCTCATTCTGTACATGATTTTTGATAAGTTGAATATATTTAGTGCAGAAATACTTCAAATGTTCTTAGTTTGACAGAACAATAAATAAATCAGTAAGTAGAAAACATATTTATTGCTGCCAGCAACCGCTTCCCTTGTAAGAAGAAAATAAGCGGTTTAAAGGGTTTTTTCCCAATATATTAAAAAAACAATAGTTCTGTTGGTTTACACTAGCACAAAACTATTATATCTCACAATATTTACCCAAAGTATATTGTATATTGACAAGAACATATTAACCTTTAATAACCAGAAGAGTTCAATTTTTATGTAATTATCCAGAAATGCCAAGAGGTTTTGGGTTGGTTGTGGGGCTTTGCTGCTGCTTTTTTTGTTTTTAACCATTCCGATATCTACATTAACAGTAAATTTTAGATTGGTCTATTTTAATGCCATTTTTTCAGCAGCTGAAATACTGGGTTTGGTATCTGAACTTCCCTTTCACTGATTCAGTATCCCCACTGAGAAGCAGTTTGGATATTTCATCCAGGTGAGATGGATCCCAGGAACCATCCAAGGCATTCCATGCTGCGCTGTCCTGGTCCTGAGAGGGACGTGCAAGCGCAGTTGTTTCATCTCCTGTGCAGTGACACAGCTCAGGATCAGCAGTTTGACAAATCCAGCAGCTTTGTGGAGGCTGAGGATGCCTTTTTCCATGGCACACAGGCAGTGAACTGGTGGGCAGTTTGATCTACAGATCTCCACCTGTTCACCAGAAGGTGAACTTTGCAGACTTTAGTCTCATTAAACAATCACTGGGGAAAATAGTAAGGAATTCTGAGCAGTAGGCCCAAGTCTCAGTCTTGGCTGCAGGAATATCCTCCAGCTATTGCACATCTGGCACCGAGAAGCTTTCAGCAGGGACCAAACATACTCAAACCGGGAAAATGTTATTTGTCCATTGATATGTGAAATAAGTGCAGTAATTTCCTCGGTGTTCCTTGAGCTTGGTGGACAGGTTGATTTGATTTGTGCACATTACCTGCCCAGCCAGCCTAACAGCCTCAGCAATCCCATAGTTACAGGGGAATATTGTCTGGAATATCCAGCTGGGCAACGGGACTTGCAGGCAGAATGCAAACCTACAGCTCCGTGCTTGGCTGTCTTGCAGCAGAGCCTTTGAGAAAGGAATGCCACAATCCTTTAATTGCCACACAGTGGGAAAGCCACTTTATCACACAATCAATAGGGCAATTGCTTCGGTAATTTACATCCTTTCTGCAGATTTCACTCACGTGAAAATGCTTTTGCCCGAACACCAGTTAAGGCCTGGTCTTTCTTAAGATAAATGGCTCACCAAAAGCTCCTAACATAATCTAGATGTTGTTTTCGTGGTCCTAACATACCATTAAGAATCAAAAAGGATTGAAAAAAAAAGTCTTGGAATTAGGAGTTTGTGAAAACCGGTTTTGTGTTGTCAGTGAAGAGCCGTACTGCACATGAGCTGTGTGAAAAGCTTTGTACCCGGGAAGGGTGGGCTTGGAGCTTGGTTATGGACTTTAATCAAAGCACAGCACACAGACTTAATAGTTTCATTGAAAATGAGACAAAGGCCTCTAAAATTTTAAACGCAGTAATTCTGGGGTTTAATCCGCTCTCAGCTCAGACTTTGCGGGGCACAGCCCAGCCCATGGCTTGCTTTCATCCTGGCTGCTTTGTTTTCCTTTCTACAGTTAGCTAGAAAAGTAATAAAAGACAACCTGCGACTACAAGGTTCAAGAGAAACCGTTTGAAAACACATTTTAGCAATCTTTACTAAATGCTTCTCAGGCTCTCTGGTGCACTTGGGCTGGCCTGTGCCCAGGGGATGGATGCTGCCCCGTTAGGCACAGGTACATCCCGGACGGAGCATGGGGTGGTTTGTTTCCAGAGCCCCTCTGCCTCGGGAATCCTCAGCCCTGCTCTGGGAGAGGATTCCTGACAGGCAGGAGGGGTTCACTCACTCCATGGCCCCTTCAGTCACTGCTGCTTTCCTTTTCCTGAGGCTGCCAGCAAAAGTGCCAATTAGTAGCAATTGTGATGGTGATTTCTGAAGTGCAGTTTAAAGGATTTCTAACCGGGTTGGAGCTGTTGTCAGTTGACTGACTGGAATAATAATAATAAAAAAAAAAAGCTCAGTGCTTCACCAGAAGCTTGTTAGACTTTCCTGTGTGATCTGCTATGGATAGTGGAACTGCAACAGCTTTTGCATTCAAAAGAGGGATTTTCCTAAAAGCATCAGTGAGCACTTGGCTGTTTTATCTGCTCTAAAAAACCTTAATTTTAAATTCTATTAAAAACAAAAATAAATGAGGATCTGGAAATAGGAGGAGGAAAAAAAGAAATAAAGTAACCTTTGGGGCATGCATAACTGTTTCAATACACCAGGATCCCTTAAGTGTAGACTTATCAAGTGGAAAAAATATTATGCATTTTTTTATGTACAGAGTTACTGAGATAGAACCATAAGCACTAAATAGGTTAAAACACAAGGGGCCTGATATACTGCAGCTTTGTGTTGACATTTTATCATGAACATTGCAAACTGACATACTGACAAGCCATCCAAAGAAGTAAACATTTTTTATTTGTATATAATAAGGGAAAGCTTGAACTGAATGTGAACAGCATGAAGCCATTTTCTTAAAAACTAATCTTTGTTTAAAATATTTTCTTTCTGGGATCATACATATTTAGCTTCTTGAATTTCTCATCCCTTAGTAGTTTGATCTTGCAGCACTGTGAGACCTGATCTCAGAATTAATGCACTCACACGAGAAGCCTCTTTGCAAAACAAATAGCATTCTTAAATCTCAGGGCCATATGTATTGGTTGCATCAAATATCACATCTTCTTTTAGCATTCTCAAGAGGCTTTTTTTTTTTAACTTGGGCCAAAATAAATCCCACATTTAAGGCCCTGAGTGAGTTGCAGGAGCACAGGCGGGGCTCGCTGTGCGGGACATGGACGGCAGCCCTGTGTCCTCCTTCCTGCTCCCGTCTGGAGGGCTTCCAGCTGCCCCTGAGGCTCTGACTGATTGTGCCTCACTCCTCCTGAGCTGGTCCTCTCCTAGAGAAAGGGGACATGACTGAGGGAGCACGAACGAGACAAACCCCATAGGCCACGCTGTGGTGAGGCTCCTGCATGGGGAGCCGGCTTTGGCAGGAGCTCCTGAGCTTCAACCCCAGCCTGCCCGTCCTGCTTCCATGAACACGCCAGCAAAGTCTGGTGGGAGGGAGCAGAAGGGTTTAGAATCGCTGTCTTTGGAGCAGGGGTGTGAATTCAGGTGAGGGCAGTGTCCCCCCATTGCCCCCACCAGGGGTCATGGCTGTGATCCGTACGGGCCGAACAGGGGCCAGGGAAAACAGGGCTTTGGGTGCATTAAATGAGTGTTGGGTCACTTCTCTGGGACTTGGAATCAGTTAAACCGAGGCTATAAAAAGACTAAAGCAGTTCGTTTGGCTGTTTTCAGAAGACTCAGAAGTGTGAGACGTTGCACGCTCATTTTGTGGTGCCCTAAGAGTATTTGTCCAAGGAGACTTGGGGACCACCACTGAGAGATAATTCATCCTTCTAAAATTGCTTTTGTGACTTTGAATACCTGCTGCCCTGTTGCTTAACTTTTACTCACGTCCTAAACCCCACTTTTTTTTTTGCTGTGTCTATCTGTTTTACAGTGAGGTTTAAGCAGATGTCAATCATTAAGAGTTTTGCAGAGATTTATGTTACCACACTCCCATTTCCACAAATAGGAGTAAAAACTCCTGATATTGCAGTGCAGTTTTTGTACATACTGAATTATATTCTGGTTATATAAGTGACAAGTGCCTCAGAGACTGAAGGTGTTTTGTAATATGCAGTAGCTGTCCTTTGGAGAGAAAGAAGGAGCACGCTCTAATGCTAATAAGAAACACAGAGACTGTGGGTGTAAAATGCCTTTAAAATATTTGCTGACCAAAAAACATGAGGGTTTCCCCCTCATCTTTTTCTAGTGCAAATTGTAGAAGAGAAATCAAAATTACTTGGTTTACTTTTTAATCCGGAAAGAAAAAAGGGGGCTTAATTTTTTAAAAAAACAAAATTTTGTCTGTTAAAAAAAAATATGTTGGAGTAAAGGTTGTATTATTTTTGATAGAGTGAATTTTCAGTCTGTAAGAATACTACAACTGGCCCCTCCACTCCTGGAAGAAGTGGTGTCAGCACAATTAATAGACCAATAGTAGCTCACTGAAGTTTTATTGTTCACAGTTATAGCAACAACTTTGTTGATTGCAAAACTGGATCCAGAATAAACCCAAATAATAGCTATGGTTATTTTCCAGGTATCCATGTTTTTCATGTACAGTTTTGTGCAAAAACATGCACCCATATTGTGTTTATTTAAATATAATAGCCACATTTTCTTTCCTAAAACAATAGCAACTCACAAATGTTTTTAGTGTAAAATTATTGATGTAAGGATCTAATGTGTTTTTTCCTGGCTAAAGCCTGCCTGAATATATAAATATTTTAAAGTTAATGTCTTGTATGACTTTTCTTCTATATACCAAGAAAGATCCCTGTGATTAAAGTACGTAATGTATTTTAGGCACAAGCAGTTTGCCAAATTCAGAGTTATGATCACAGAACCCTTCTGCATAAACAAAATCAGCCTGTGTTTCTGGCAACCATATCACATAATATCTTTTATGTCAGGCTCTGTCTTAAAAATTATTCTTATGACTGCTTGGAGCTATCAAATTCCTTCAATGGTTCTTAAGTTTCCTAATTTCTGTGCCAATTTATTCACAGCATTTGTTTTGTGCCAACATTATTGTTTTAATTCGCTAATTTTTATTCTTCTGATCCATTGAAAAAAAATAAATTATCATTGCATTTTGGAATTCATTTTTTTAGGCAAAGGAGAAAGCATCCTTTAGTCTGCTTGTTGTAGAGTTCACCATTCACCAGCCAGCTTTAGTAATTTTCTATTTGACTTCATTTTTTTAATTGCTGTTTACAAGAATTGTGTAAACCCTCCAGATAAGACCCTCATGTATTGAATTAGAGCACGAATCCCTCACGATATCTGTAGAAAAATACCAATAATTCCCATATAGAACAGCAAAGTGAGTTTATCTTTTTCTTCATCGTGTTAACTGGGACTGTTTGGAGAGAGGAGCAGCTGGGGCAGTTCTGCAGAGACCCATTCCCTCCCAGTCAGAACCCCCTCCACAATTCTGTACATTTATATACTGGAAGGAAGAAGGGGGTACTTTGAAAAAGAGGTGGGAAAATTGAGGCATTAAAAAGAAGTATGTGGGCGTAAATGGAAGTTGCTAGGGTGGAAGAATTTTGGGACACAGGCATCCTGTTAATTAGTATTCCACAGATATTTTCATCTTGTAACTTTTCCCATGAACTGCCCCCTGGGCTACCATTCCCTGTTATTAGTACTCTTAAATTTTAATAGTGTTAAATTTCATTTTGCCATCCTTCTCAAGGTCACCTAGTTCCTCGTGTTTGATGTTCTAGTGCCCTTTGAGCTGATGGCTTTCAATTTCCTCCTCCCACCAGAAGACCCCATCAGCACCTGCTTTTTGATGGATCCATTAACACTGGATAAGAAGCCTCCTGCCCACCTGTTCATTTTTTCCCTTTGCAATGTGTTTGTTTTGTAATATTTAAGCAACCTCGTGTCTCTTTTTACAATTCTTTTGCCACCCCTTTCTGCAGATTAACTCATAGTTTCCTATAGGTGTCAAATATTTTATATTAAGGCTCAGAAGGCTGGTTCTACCACATTTCCTTTATCTACAAAATCAGTTATCATTCCAGCATCCAGAGCTGTGGGTAAACTTAGGCTCTCTGTCGTCTCCTGTATCATGTACCTCCACGCCTTTACAAGGAAAGTGATGGCTTTTAGGTTTCCTCTCTCTGTGTGGAAAAGAAAATCATCACAGAAGAGCTGAACAATAAAAGATAGTTTATTTCTGTACGTTCAAAGCTTATTTTAGACAGGAAGTAATTCAAGCATTGCCTTTTTTTTTTTTTTTTTGGTGGAATTATAATAGTCATGTTCTTATGCACTATACCAAGTGCTGCCTTTCTGACTTGTTTCTCTGAATAATTCAAACTATGTCTGAATTTCTTTCCTTGGGGAAAAAAAAAAGGCCTCTGACATGAACATGCAAATACAATAAAATAGATATTACAGTGTGCTTAGGAGTGTGGTGTGGGGACATTTTGATTTCCTGATTCACGAGAACAGTCCAAGTGTCTAGAGTGGAATTCCCTGCGTGGAGTAGGGAAATAATTTCCACTTCATTATTGGCAATTTTGGAATGATGACAGAATAAATTCCAGTCCTGTATATATATTTAAGCGTAAAGAATTATTTCTCCTACCTTGAACTCTGGGTCTGTGTGTGAGCAAATCTTACAAAATGTTGGAATGACACAGAGAATGTGTTCTGGATACTTGGGTCTTGTTTTCAATAAGAAGATCAACCGTGTTGACTGACATCGTCGTTACAAGAATTAACATAGTTATGGGACTAAGGTACTGTGAGATAATGAGTTGTCACATGTCATGGGTTAAACTCAAACTGCATAGGGGCTTTTTTTTGTGAAATCTTTCCTCAACGTTCAGCACATTTATTTTATTGACACCGTTCTCTTATAGACAGCCATTGTCATTGCTTGTAGTCACTGCTTACACCATCTAATGCTACAAGCTCCTGGAGACGCTGGCAGAGTTGTATCCTGAATTAGCACGATTGTATCATAAAGTAGTAGCTAATTGTTGTTTTGAACAAACTATCCATACACCTGTTAATATTTAACCTGTGAGAATTGCATTTGGATGTTAGCCCTATTCAGATAAACGGGGGCTGTTCATGCCTTGGTAAGAGCCTTGCTGTTTCAGCTGGGTTCTGAACAAACAGGACAGCCACGAATCCTTGTGCAGGAGAGAGTTTATCTTTGTAAACAGAAGAAATAGATTTTTTTTTTTTTTAAAATTAAAATGTTCAAAATCTTAATAAAGCATAACATGTAGGAAGTTCTGAAATCCATAAGCTTCTCTAACTGTGTCACTTCCAAATTTCATTTCCATGAAAAGCTGATTTTCTTTTTTTTTGCTTTACACCACCCAAATAATGTTGTGCCATAGGGAAGCAACGCTATTTGCATTAATTTGCATTTAGGATTCCAGAGTAATCTGGCTTCCACACAGCGCAGTGGAAATCTAAACTTTCTCTTCCTTCAGTGTATTCCTCCCATTACTTTCCAGGGACTGAGGTAAAGGCACTGATACCATCTCGCAGAAATTGCCTTTACGGATTTTATAAAGCTCTCCTTTCTTTGCCCCACAAAACTGAAAATTAAGTGTTATTCAATTAAAGGCAATTGTCTTTAATTAATTGGATTTATTATTTGAAGTTCTAAAGGCAAAGCATGAGAAATCTTTCACCCGAACTTCTAGGGTGGTCAACACCTCTTTTTAAAGCAGAGTAGAAGATATAATGAATGTGAATTACTGATTGATTTGAGAAAATATGGTGATTATTCCCTTTGATGTAGAGTAACTGAACAAGCCTATAAATATGTAAATTTTAAAATCCTTTCCATTGTCTAGAAAAAGTTTGATTTCATTCTTCCCTGACATGTCGATGGTACCCCAGCCTGTTTTTGTATCTAAGCTGTCAAAGATTTCCATAGATTTGAAAATCTGTCCCCTGTTCCCCATATTAAATGTCACTGTCACTTTACGCCATGAAAAATGAAGTTTATTTGATGTGTTTGTCATGATTCTTGTATAAGCAATGCACCTATCACTTTTTTCTGCAAAGCAAAAACTGACATGATATGTAGTCAGATTTTTTTCTGCAGTGACTTTTGCAGAGCAAAACCATAGTAATGTGTGCTTTCTTTACTCAGATAATTTACAGAATACAGAAATATGCCACAGTCTGAAGGAGAAGAGGGTGCAATAGCAGGATTTACTCTGTGTGGATCAGTGCAGCTGGAAACACTGCTGGAAAGCAGCTGTACTCAATGCATGTTTGTTCTTATCTACTGCAAACTTAATTGTCAAATAATTATGAGGACAGGTTGCAAACATTCACCCCTAAGCATCTATGTAGATTTCATGTATTTAATTTTTTATTTCATTGGCACAAAAGGGTAACATTGACCATTTAATGAACTATTTCTAATGAGAACCCTCCTGACCTGAGTTAGTACTTTAAAGCTCCTTGTTTTTCTTTTGTTAATTCCTCTGCATATAACGGGTACTTTCAGATTGCAATTTGCCTTTTTTCCCCCACTGTTGCTGATTTTTGGCCTTTTCTATTGTATTTTAGGATTGCCATATCTGTATTTTCCCCTTGGATAGCCCCTCATATGATAATCCACATACACAGACATTCACTTATGTTCCTACAGAAAGAGAATCATTTTATTATGGATGTTTGACAACTACATTTGGATAGTATTCAGTTCTTTATCATCTTTAGGGCTCCATTTAGAGTACAGATTTGTGCAGGTCCAAGGCCCTGTTTCAAAAGTAAATCTCCATGCTAAAGAATGATAATTTTCCCATTTAAAATCTAGAATATCCAGTATCTGGTTGCCTAAATGGCTCCTATCTAGCAAGGGCAGTACCTGTGCTGCAGTAATATTGCTGCCTGTGAGTGTTTCTTCCGTCTCATATATTAAAGAATAGTAGCTTCTGAGTTCATGGAACACCTTAATTCAGGTGTTTTAGCATGACTGAGCTTCACTGAAATATGTCTCTGGTACAGCTGTTAACCCTGTCCTTAATTACAGCATGGCCCAAGCACGAAGGAAAACAGGTATTTAATGAGCCATATAGTAGCCAAGAAGCAAATCCCACACTCACAGTGGTTCAGGAGTAAACTTCCTAATGGATGCTTGCAAGTTATCTTGAATAAAGTGAGATTTGGTGTTTTAATTAAATACATTTCCTAGTTTAGGAAGGCCAATTTAAAATATGAATGTAAGTTTTGGCCTACGTTGACCTGCTACATTCTGGTAAATCAAGGTGTCATTTAAGTGAATATTTTAGTCTGTCAAACTTGCCTGAGCAGGTATAATAAATCGGAAAAAAAAATTTGCAAGTCTAGCTGGATTATATATTATTAATAATAGCCTCCAAGATGTACCAGGCACTGTACAAAAATGGAGCGTTGGTTGTGATGCCAAAGGGCTTACACAAAAAAAAAACCCAAGACAGGTAGATAATCAAGGATGTGACTAGAACCTTGTTTTTCCTTTCATATAACTTCTTCCCATTAAAAAAAATCAAACTCAAAACCAACCAAACAAGCAAAATACCCCCAAAGCCCTGTCAGGTGTCTGTATTTCTTTTCACCTTTTGCTAAGTTTATTTTATAGTATGACTCGAACTCACAGGAGCACTTCAGGCCTAATTTGTTTATCCTTATATTTGCATACTTTTATCTTCCCCATTAATGTTGCATTTGAGCGTTTCAGGACCCCTCTGAACAGTTCTGAGGTCGAGATTTCTGATAGGGGAGAACTGAAAGGAGCCAGTAGCAAAGTCATACAGAGGTACAAATACTTGGAGGGGATGCCAGATGGAGGACAGCTGTAGTTCCCATTTGTAGGAACAACAAATTCTGCCTCCTGCCTGTCATGTGTTCACCTTATCTCCCTATTGTTTCTTAAACTGCTAAGTGCTGACTCTCACCTGACTATTGCACATCCCAAGAAAACAATCCCCAGTTTATTTTTCGGCAGCCTAGTCCAGTCTTTTTTTTTTGTTCATTGAACTCTCCAAATAGAAGGGGAAGGTTTGGTCTTTGAGAGATGATGAGGTAAAGCTGTGATGTGGGTTCGTGGAAGATGTGGGGAGGATATTTTCTAAACTCTTCAAGGAGGAAGAGCAGAGAAATGGAAAACTGGCCTGTTCAAAATCAGCACAGAAAGCTTGTTTTTCTCTTGGGACTAATGATTAATCTGCATCACTCATTGCCATATGGTGTCCTGAACTGAACATTAATAAGAATAAAATAACACTCTTCTTGAAATGATTAGTATTTAAATTATGTCAGAGTATTGAAAGGATTACAGATCTTATGCTTCCTTGCATAAATGGTCTTGTGGCGCTCATAGTAAAAAGTACACTTTTCACAGGGTAGATTTGTCTCCTAAATGAAGAGTTTTGGGTTTTTTCCTCAAAATGTCACTGTTCAAGACAGGATTTGGGATTAGATGGATGACTGCTTTGATCTGTGCTGGCCATTCCTCTTGACACTCCAGACAAGGAGTTCTAGGACTAACATGTGTCGTCTGGAAGATTTTTGATCATCTGGCTGCCTTGGGAGATGGAGAGCTGCTCCACGAACTGACAAAGTGCTGTGAAGTGATGAGATTTTCCATCAAGCTTTAGGCAGCAGTGAACGTTTAGTGACAAATTATCGCCTACTCAGGAGCAGTGATAGTAAAAGGAGTGCCAAGGAGCCTCCAACTCTGTCGGAGGAACCTGTGCTACTGTAATTAAGAGGGTATCAGAAAACCTACGAAAGTTGATTTTATAATCTGTTAAAGTTTGGACCTTTTTTATCCCCTTATTACACAGAGTCAGCAAAACATGCCCCTATTTAGACTGGAGAAGGTTTGAGGGAGGAATAAGCAGATGTCTGAAGTTTTTCCCCAAATGCCACCATTTTGCATCTATTCAAAAGTGTTGCTATTATTGTTCATGAAGGTCAGCACACCTTTGACAAGTAGATAATGTTGGAACCTGGGCTATTAATTTTGGTGAGAATACGATATTGAATCAGTAGATACTTGAAGAACTGCACAATATGTAATGAAACAATAGGATCATGTTATCTGATCTAGAAGTGAGATCAAAAGATTTACTGGAGGAAATACTGACAGTGCATGCTTGCACACTCTCTTTCACTCCTTTTTTACTCAAAATGCTACATAATCCTTTCTTTTAGGACACCTTCACAGCACATATGGTGTGCAAAGTCTCCAGTCCTTGGAGCCATGTGATAGAGTACGGGAGTTAATGGCTCCTAACTGTGGCCATCCTGGCTCAGGATTTTGAAGTCGAAGCTTAAACAGCTCCTCCTGTACAAATTTAGTTTATTTAATGCTGACTTGAAAAATTTAACCCAAAAAATCAGCTCTTAGAGGAGTATATGGTTGCTTGAATTCATTAAAACCACTTTTTATTTTTGGGAAGTGTTAAATTTGGATCAGAGTTTTTATGGATCAGGACATAGCAGAGAAGAACAGTTTACCTTGAAACCAGAGGGCTGCAGGGAGGGCTTCAAATATTTGGACATATCCTCCATCAGCAGGTGCTGAACCAGAAGCTCTCATTTTCAAAGCTGCCATTAATGTTAGAACACCCTGGGTATGTCAGCGTCTCCAACCCTACTAAAAGTATCTCTTCCAATTATTGATGACAAGTGAAGATTTTTACGGGGTGGGGGAGAATGATGAAGTCGGTGTGTTCACATTTTAAGAACTGAGTAGAAACAGCTGACTCTTGGTTCACTTGGCTGCATGTGGGAGATTGCACTGAGCTCCCTTCCTGTGTGTGCATCAGTGGCTGTGCCTACACTGGGGGGTTTGTTGGGTTTTTGTTATTATTTAGAAGTTGTTGCTTTGGTTTAATCCACTTGTGGGAGCGATCTTGTGCCTGTTTAATACAGAGTATAGCCACATGCCTCTGACCCCGTTTTGTAGGGTTGTGCAGCCCACAAGGCCCCCACAGCTGAGCTTTCCTGGGCAGTTGTCCCATAAATGGTCACGTCCCCAGTCTCCAACCCTAAGTGTAGCATCCCTAATCCTTTCTGCTTTATATTCCATGGGACCCATTCAGCTCTCATTTAAGAACCTTAATGAAAACTTGGGGCCTTTTTTTTTTTTTTTTTTTTAATTTAAATCAGGGTTTTTAAGGTCTGTAAGCTGGAAGCACAAAGCAGTTCCATTGCTGAGAGTAGCCAAGGAGTCCTGGTAAGGCTGGGATTCTTTGAGGCACAGGGTCGCAAGGAGACACAACTCACCCAATGTATTCCCAAAACATTCATTTTCTATGGATATTTGGTAAGTACTTTTCAGAGATTCAGAAAGAACTGCAAATGTATTTTTATAGCAGGACAGTAGGGTATGTGAAACATGCAGATGGTGTTTGAGGGTGGTTCTGAAAGCCCATTTTGAAGCCTGAGCTGGGAGGAGTGATGCCAGATGCATCCTCTGCCATGTTTGCTCATAGAGTAGTCCCAGATTTCATCTAGTGGGAGATCTTTTGTCTCCAGTCCAAGAGAGATTTTGTAAATGAGTTAGCACATGTGGACAGGAAACTCAGAGCAAGATCCAAGGGTGAACCCTGTTGACAGAATTAGTTACTCTTCTCTGGTTCAACTTACACAAATTGCAATGTGACTTAATTGATCCAGCAAGTTTAGTGCTTTTCTCTTTCTTTGTTTAATTCAACAAAGCCCTTCCACTGACTTTCAGCAGATTTTTGGATTGAACTCTCAGGCAAACAGTGAAATAATTGTGACTACTAGAGGAGCTAAGGTTGAAAAGCTTTAAATTTTATATTACCTCCCAAACACTCAGGGGCTCAGATTCAATAAAAATACCAGTGCTTTTGAATTTTGTTGTTGATCTCTGTACTGTATTAAATTATGCATTAATTTAATAAGTGCTCTATTGAAAGATGATCCCCACCTATGTATGTTTAACAGTGAAGCTTTACTCCCATATTGTTTAAGTGGTGTATAAATACATAATTTAAAACCTCCCTTTGACTGAGGATGGTTATAAAAGACGCAGAATTAGAATGCACAGCTTTCACCTTTTCTTTTCCGGTGCCTGAAGAGGTGCTGAGCACTGGCTGGCTTTGTCTAGCCTGGCAGCCAACCCAAAGTGTTCTTTTGGAGTGGCAGAGCAGAGATAGGAGTGGAAGGGGAGACGAGACGCCAGCATTATCTCTGAAGTGCAATCAGATTGTGGTTTTATTTTGTGTTACCGTTAGCAAGTCACAGTTTGATTGTTTAAACGCACCTGGGGCTGAGGAGACTTGCAGCCAGGGAGCATTATAAGGAGTACATAATTCTAAAAGAAAAATCCTTTCTTTTGTGTTAAAAAAAAAAAAAAGAACTTTTAAGTATTGCAAAGTGCTCTTGTTACTTCTTTCAAATATTCAGGGAATGTGGCACGGTCCATGGATCTCTTCAAAAGTGATTAGTCATTAAAGGCTTGAATGTAATAATAGATTTCAGAATTATTCAGTAACTCGAGATTTGAACATACAGGCTGTTCTAGTATTTCAGAGGGAGAAGAAAACATCGGTGAAGGATTCTAATATTTATTTTTTCTGCTTAAAAAGTTGCTTAAATAAAGCTGTAAAAAAATTCTGTGCAATATTTAAAAGCAAACATCTATTAATAATAAAAAAAAAAATCTTAATTTCAGTTTCTGGAAAGGAGTTCATGTATAACCTTAAAAGAAGTTAATTAACTTTTGTTGTATTTGCATCTATCATACTCTAATATCTGATGGATAAGTTCAGTTCCAGTGTGTGTTACTTATTGGGTCCTTATGAAGGTAAATATCTTAAGCATGATAAAAACCTATGTGCATTAACTCAGTTTAGTCATTCCATAGCTGCATAATCTCCAGTTAACTACAGACTTGATATGAAAAGGACTGAGGCTGCTTGGTGTTCCACAATTAATTTCTCCAATTACCGCTATTTATTTTACAAATGGATAAGTTAAAAATACTGCATTATGCATAATTGCATTGCTCTCACTGCTTTCCTTTGGAGTTGAGGCCTGCAAGCCCAAAAGGAGAATTTTCACCAGAGGATATTGGTGAGTGCCTGTGGGTACCTGTGGGTATTGGTGATGGTGCATTTAAATCTCCGTGGGTGGGTGGGTGTGTGCAGAATTCCATGAGAACAGGAAATGAACAGGAGCAGTCATTTGCAGGGCTTTTCCAATTCTCCTCCACTGGTTCAGAGAGTTCCTGAGCTGCCAGTTGGTGCAGGCTGGGCCAGTAGAAACTCCTGCTTGGCCACTGCCAGCCTAGCAGTGCTGGGGCTCGGGGTCTGTTGGCATGGGGTTTTATCAGTTTGATATTGGGATATATCAGTGCTATAAATACATTAAACAACGTGGAACATTTCTAAAATCTTGAACTGATGGGACAGAGTGTGCAGAAATGGAGTACTAATCTCGTCCAAAAGTTTCAAAACTTCTGGGTCTTCTGTTGATCATTTCCACCTTATTTACACTCATAAATTTCTTTGCTGTAAACGCTTGGTTGTGACTGCAGAGTAACTCATGCATGGGCAAATTTAGATGCAGTAGCAATCTGACCTTGGTCTGGACTAATTAACAGTTTCTCAGTGGAGATGTGTAGGCAGGTTGACACTTTTCCAAGTGAAAAAAAAGTTTTTACACTTTAAGCTTTGGTTTGTACACATCAGATCTGTGGCAAATATCTGCACGCTCTTCTTTGTGGATGCGTTAGAGGCGAGATGGGGCACCTCATGCAGAATAGTTTGCATCAACCTGTTTTTTATTCACTTTCTTGTCAACCTCCTGAGGAAACAAGACATATCAAAATTAAAACAGCAGCAAGGAAAAATCAGCTGCTGAGGTGAAGTTGAGAAAAGCAAAAGTGACAGCAGTTATATGAAGAAGCGCTGGCTCTTGAAGTTAAGCTGCTCTGTCACATACCATCAATTGGACTATTATCTGGCACAGGAGGACTGTAATAAATTGTCAGATTTTCTTCTTAGCTGAAATGATGGGATGGAAATTGTGCTGTGTATTTTTGGACAGGCATGGGGGGCGGGGGGGAAATCCAGCATGTAGCAGATTTCCTCACATGCCAGACCTGCCATGATGCACAAACCCAATCTCCGAAATGTAGCTCTTAGAAATCTTGTATGGTAAAAGCTCAAATGGTTAAAACAGAAATCCTAGCTCTTGTCTGGGAAAACAAGGTCAAAGAGGAGAAAATTCACTAATGAGAGACAAACTATTTATATATATGTATATTTAAAACATTAAAAATGTTATTTCAGATGATTTTTTTCTCCTTGTCAGAGAAAGTGATGAGAAATGCAGGCTTCTGTGTATCACTGTCTGGTTCTGTAGTATTTTCATTTGAAGTAAACTTTTACAGATTTGTGGTAACAGAATGTTGGTTATTTAATAATTAAGCTGAATCTGATGATTGTTGCCATTGTGTGGGGCAGGATATGGAGAAGTTGTTATTACACATGGAAATAGTTTGTGGGGTTTATACAATATGATTTAGACTCTCTGTGATTGGGAAGCAGCTGATATTATGTAGTGATGGTAGATAAAAATACTCTTTCAAAATGTTCTATGTTCTCAGGAGAGGAACTTCTTCAGTAGAATTATTGTATGACTAATATGTGCATCTGTATTTATATGTGTAACAACAGGCTATTGATACCCACTTTAAAAGCCTTATCTGGATCATAACGTAACTGCTGTAGTTCAAATTTTGGTTGTTTTGTCTGGCCAACATCCTAACTCATGCTAAGACTTCAAGGACCTTGAAGGGTATTGCATTTTTCTAAAATATTTATAATATTGTAGAGAACAAGTTCTTATTTGACCAGTACTCTGCAAAGCCATCAACAGAAACACCATAGTGAGGGGCTGAAATTCTAAATGAGTGACTTTGGAAGCCATTAAGGCTGCCAGCTTTGTTCCTCTACTTCCTTGTGACCTCTAACTGGGCATTCACCTTTCCCTCTGCTTTCCACTCAGCTGCAGCTGTAGTTTAGTTGTGTAAAAAGTCACTTTGGAGCCTTTTCAGCGGGCTTGGGGAGGGTCAGACAATGAATCAAACTGAGCACTCATCTACTGCCTTCAGCTTTCCCTTTGGGAGTCGCTGCAAGCCACTTAATGTGGAGGGTGCAAGCTATGAAGATTTGGATCTCGGTGTATTTTGTGAAATATTCTGTGTACATTATGTTTTAATTATTAGATAGGGCTGTAAAATGTGCATGCTTTACTCAGACCTTCCTTCTTGGCAAAAGAGGAATATCAGAAGGTATAAAAAGGGTACATTGGACATTTTTTTTTACATCACTTCAAAAATCTTTGTAGTAGATTCTGAAATAAGTTTTTTTTCCATGAGAAAATGGATATTTCCTCTGTTGAAGTCAATAAAAATTTGTACAAGTGTACAAGCCAAATAAGAAAGAGTGGAACAACAACACAGAGTACCAGAAATCACTGGAAAACACATCCTGGGCTGGATCAATCAGAAATATGAAGACTGTAAAAGAAGCAGCAACTCTGACAGAACACTGGGAAGCAGAAAGCAGAGTTGAGAATCACGTGGTGGTGAAAAATCGATTATTTACACTCATTATTCCACTGCCATTAGAATGTGAGCCAAAAACGAAGGTGCCAGAGCATGTCAGAGAAGTTTAAAAAAATCTTTGAGCACAGACTATATTGATCTCTGAATTCTGAAGGAACACACGAGCACGAGCAAACTGTTAACGAGAGATGTTTGCATCTAAATAAACAGTGGTGGAAGGAAGAAGGTAGCTGCTGCTGCATCAGGGTTTTACAAAATTCTAGAAATGATCCTGGGATCTTTTCAAACTGACAAAACATGTTGGCAAAATGTTTCAAAATATCTAAAACCTACCATCAGTGTGAAAGGAATTCTAAAAAACTGAATTATGCCGGCATGGCTCCTGAAATAGGATGTTTTCCTATCCTGCTTCTTTAGGATTTCTGGTTTGTTGATTGAATAACAGATACACTGCACCTTGTTCGAATAATTCCTTGGAATATTAAAAGATTAAAGTCTCTGACAGATTAATAGAAAAAGGAGTTGTCAGGAACTGTCAGGTAAATTATTGCTTTGGATTAGAAACTTGATAAGAAACTAAAACCAGGGTAAGAAGAAGTAAACAATTTAGAACAGTGTTGCCTCAAGGTTCCACTCTGGTACAACAATAACAAAGAAAAAAAAGGCTCAAAGTTGCAAACTGATTGATGGCACATGAGAAAATACATTAGTAAATGTCAGAGAGGTGCAAGGATTTACAAAGATTTGATCTCAGCTGAGAAACTTTGGTTTCACCTTTCTACAGTAACAAGTGTTCTGATTGTTTATACACAATGAAGCCTATAAAGAACTGGGGCAACCTGTGTTTTAAATACTCCTTAGGATTGCAAATACATGTTGCTTTTCTTTTCTATGTTTTCTTTTGCCATGGGAAAACAAGGTTTTAGAGGATTGTGAACACAGTTTCATTATTTGAGTGAAACAAACTTCATGATTTAGCTGAAACCAAACACTTCTTCAATTTCAGAAAAACTCGGGTTACTGTATGAGCTGTTGCTGTTGCAATTGATTTTTTTGGTGCTTTTGGTGTGGGTATACATCTTCATTCTGTGGCGAAAGCAGTGGGCAACAAATCTTTACAAGCCTTTACAAAGCTCCCCAGCCATGAAACAGATTTCACGAACCATCTGCTGTGTGAAGGACACATTAAAGGAGTCCCCCATTTCTCCAAAGCATCAGCACATCCATGCAAATCCCTATTCTCCCACCTGCACTTGTGAGAGTGATGGAGTGCTCTGTCTGCACAGTCCATTGAATCCTCTGTGAGCTGTGCAGCCTCGCTCGCAGGAGCACCAGATCTGGAGATAGCATCCAAAATTCAGCACGCACTGAGGTGTTCAGCATTTTCATTTCCAGCAGAGGTAGTCAGCTCCTTAATGTGGATAATTACTCCGAGAATTAATTTTATCCCAAGTCCCGCTAAGGGTATAACAAAATTTTATAAAGCAGCTGAAACTTCTGGAGAAGGGTGAACCCGTGACATTCAATGCTGAATTAGTAGCAGTTCCTCAAAGAATTAATCCCTTATTTGTCACACTTGAAGTTACTGTACCGAAAGTCTATTTGAAGAATGAGACAAAAAACAAAGTAAAAAATGAAAATGCGTGAGTAATGAGTTCAGGGGGTTTTTTTGCATTGTTTTTTTTCTTGTTCGTGTTACTGATTGAGCCAAGCAATTTAGCCTCCTCAAATCAAGTGCAAGTACTTTTTATCCAAATTGTTTACAATGACTTTCGTACACCAGAAGAAATGTTTCAGGCAGCAGAACCTCGTGGTACATCAACTTCTGGAGATTGTGACCCTGCTGTGGGTATCTACTTGTCTTATCCTAACAAGATGATCTTGGTTCAAAAGGCCTAGCGCATGGAAAGATTTTTTGACAATCAATGTTTATTACTGTTAATGTAGCTCAAATCCCCTCCCAAATATTAATTGTCAATAGAAAAGTAGCAGTCAGCAAAACCCCAAAAAATATTAAACTGTTCATCATAATCAGTAGAACACAGAAGCTGCCTGGAGACACTTCAGACCTTTAGAAGCAGGGTAGCAGGCAGCCTGCAATACATCACTGCTACAACCCTGAGCAGAGGCCAAGCAGCCCTTCAGCAGATTCTAGCATTAATTTACATGTTTTGCTTATATTCTACTCTGATATTCGTGTGCATATTCCGTACAATTAGAGCATTTAAAGCACACCGTTCCAAAAGCTGCCCTGGCAGCCCAGACATTTCCACTTCCATATTACAGGAAATCCAATCCTGGGCTTTGCTTTGTGGAGTATGTGCTATTAAAGTGTGTACTTGGAATGGCTCTTTGATTCAGGGAAGTTTTTTTGTGGGTGTATCAGTTTGATTGCTTTACTCAGAGCTTTTATTTTGGAGGAAGATAGCTCCTTGTTTAAAGGAAATAAGGAAGGCGCCTCCTGTGTAAAACTGTCTCTTTACTCTCTTCTAGGACTTTTGTCTTTTTTGTTGAGTAGTGAAGTAAGTTAAAAAGAAATTAAATTCCGTATCTGCAGTGCCTGGGTTCACTACAGATTGAATTGGGAAGTTCCACTGTTTGGAGAAGTTTTCTCTTTTATTCACATCTTGCAGCTCAGAGCTATCTCCATCATGTCATAAAAGGAAACAAGTAGGTAACAGAATGAAGTAAAAGAGGCAGATTTTTATAAGTGTTAGCTGGGGGGCTTCCCTGTCTTCCAACATTGATTTTTACTAAATGCCATAGGCGTAATTCTATTCATTCTTGGGAAGTGATTCCCTAAACTGCAGTATAAAACTCGGCTTATCACCTTAAAGACAATCTTAGTCATTCTGGAAATCTCGTAAGGCAGTCTCACAGGAAATGTTCCTTTCATTTGCTTACTCTGGTTGAGTTTCTCTTATCATGCTATCCAAAGGCAGCTTGCTTGGTTTTATTCATTCTTGCCCCTGCTCTACTCCTAAATAAGCCTCAAAGAGACTGCAGTGCCTCGAGTCTGACATTGTAAACTACACTTTAAAATGCCAACAAAGAATGGGGAGGTAAAAAGTTTATGATCTAGTCCAAATTTTAAATCAATGCCTATTTGTTCCAAATCAGTGTTTTGTTAACTGCAGATTGAAAGGAAAAAAGTCATTTTTCATTCCAAGATAAAGTAATCCAGGAGTCATTTAAAGATTCATTAAATCAGCTGTGTCAGCTAAACTTTATAGCAGGGTGTTACTTCTTCAAATATAGAGCACGGGATTTAAAATAAATAAGAATTGTATATAATATATAGTAGAGAAAGTGAATTCAGCACGATCCCCATCCACATTATGAGCTCTTAGTGACAATGTCCTGAGCTTCCACCGGTTGTCCTGCTTGAATATGGCCTTAGTTTATAAAGATTTGAAGTCTAAAGCCAGGAAAACACCAGAAAAATTAGAGAAATAGTAGATTAATCTCTCCTTGGCTGTGTAAACATAATTCTGTATATTGAATTGAGGGGTTGCTAATCCCTTACAATCATGTTTCTTCCAATTAAGTTGCAGGGCTTTAAATGCTTTCAATCACAGGAGGATGAAGAAGCAAGTGCAATGTCAGGAAGGAGAGGAGGGTGGTAATCCTAAATGAAAGTAATTTTATTAGGAGAGAAAGCAAGCAGCAAACGGAAGTTCTGAAGAGGAGAAGTTCAGAAAATAAAAGATTCTGCAAAATGCTCTGACCCCCTAGGGAAGCGAAGAAATAAAACTGGGATTTTCAGCTTGATTAAAGTTTGATTTATGAGCTGCTTTTTGTTAACAGCACTGGAACAGAAGGAGGAGAAAAAGGATTTAACTTGTAAGGGAGAAAATTCTTTTGGAAATTGCCTTCAAGTTCATGGAGTTAAAAAAAAAAGTGACAAATGGAATTGTTTTGTAAGTCCTCCCCTTCTAGCTCTTCTTTGCTCTCCGCTGCCCCCCAATCCATGGTTAGTAATAAATTATAAGTAATAGTGATCTAAAAACATAGAGGGTGCCTAATTTGACATTTTATTGCAGTTTAAGAGTAAATAGCTTAATATTGCGGCACATCTCCAGTATTTTTGTAGTGTACAGACTTACAGAGGTGCCCAAAAAATGCATCAGAAGATCTAGAAGGAGTTCAAAAGCCTAATTTCTGTAAATGTGGTGTCTGGCACAGAGGTTATTATGTGCAGGAGATCAGGAGGTGGGAAAAAAAAAAATTCACAGAGTTTTGCCCGAAAAGGAGCAGTCTTTAACAAATGGAATTCAAACGAGGAAAATGTAGAATAATAAAGAGTTTCTGATGTTTTTCTCCCGCTGGGAAGGAACATGAGTGAGGTTGGGATTGACAGGTGGTCCAGCTTTCTTCTCACTCTGTGGAGATATTTGTCCACCCTTGTTTCACGAAGCTCTTGCCCAAGTTGGTGTCAGCACCCAGAGCACAGCAGAGGGGAAAACAAACTCCTGATTGATCCTGCTGTCCCTTTCTCTGCAAAATATTGACCAAGGGACTCCTGGACCCAGCAGCTTCAGGCAGGTGCTGTTCCCACAGGTCTGGTTCTCCGAAATGGAGCGGTGCTGACAGCCCCCCTCAGATCCAACGAGGAGAATGTGCTAAAAGTTACCAATTCCTCACGGCACCGAAGGGTTAACGAAAATGCTGCCGTGCCCCATAAGCAATAATGGGCTCACATTGGCTTACAAATTGAAAGTTACTATTGTAGAATACCTTTTGAAGGTAAATGTAGGAGTAAAATTGCTTTTCAGTTTGAATTGCCTCAGACACTGAAAATTCTGAATTGTCATCGTAAAAAATTCAGGCTGCTTGTGCTTTAACCACCCTTCACCTTTCATTTTTAGATGAAGTACCAAATCTGTGTAAAGTAATAGCACACAGAGATCTCTTTTTTTTTTTTTTTCCCACTGAAAAGACATTATAACTTATTGTCCATCAAAAGTTTTAAATGTGACTGTGATAGGATAGTTTGGAACACTTTGTAATTACATTAAATCTTTTAGTAATTTCAGCTGAACTTGAATTCTAAATGGACTCCAAAATTTCCTGCTAATAATGAAGCTGTCACTGTGCTAGTTGATACTGTAATTTCATTTATAAACACTCTGACTGTGCATCTGTCAGTAAAAGGTACTAAGTGGTATGCAGGAGCTGTTGAAAATATTTTACCCATCATCGGGGCTTTTTTATTTCTAAAAATTTACCTGTATAAGTCCAGCTATACCCACATGACTTATACATACTATATGTATAGCTGAGTGAAAAACTGGAGAAAGTATAAATAATGGATTTTGAAATAATTTTTTCCTTAAAAATATAAGCCAGTAAATAATATTTTTATAGAATTAATGAATTTAAAATTATCTTGTCTGTATATCAGCAGACATTAGCATCTGCCTAAAAAAAAAAGGGTCTGAACAGGCATGGTGTTATGCATCTGTTGAACCAGCAAAATCTCTTTTTCACTGTTTCAGCAGAAGTCAGAATGAAATATAAGTTTCCCAACTGTTAGCCACAGCAAGGTTTTCAGTCTGGAAGGATAAAGTTTGTCTCTAATACCTGATGATGATGGGCAGTAATAAATTAGTGTCAGTAAATCAGGGCTTTACACCCCCTCAGTTTGCTGGGGTGGGTGTGGTGCTTTCAGAAGCTCCACCACAGGTTCGTGGTACCATCCCACCCCAGAGGGGAGGCTCAGGGGTCTCTGTGCCTCCTTTGCACAGAGGGGTCACGGCTCCCAACACCCCTGGCAGTGCAAACAGAGCAGATCTGGGGGTGGCCCTGTCCCCTTTCCTCTCTCCAGCCTCAGGCACCTTCCTCTCCCCGTCAGAGGGGGGCACAGGGCAAAGGAACCCCAAGGACACGGTGGAGGAGAGGCTGGCACAGGAGGATGGAAGGGAAGAGGGCACTTGCAGAGCTCCATCCCACTGAGATGGGAGCAGAGGAGGTGTCTCCCCTCAGCCAAAGTTGCTCTGGTTACATCCTTGGATACGTTATAGCTCTGTAAAGAAGGAGCAAGTTAGTGCAGAGAGATTTGGAACATCTAAGGTATCACAGATACGGTGTGTAGCAAATAGTTTGGCATGAAATCAATATTAAATGTTTGTTAAAGACGTAGCATCTTGGCTGAAAAATCTCAGCAAGGGTTCCCATCACAAGTCGAAAACCTAACTGGGTTTTTTGCTTCATGAGTGTGCAGCCCTGGTGATAAAACCAGACACTGTGAAAGGCAAGGCTTACACCCCAGATGTGTTTGCTTTCATAAAGGCAGGGTACCTTCTCTCCCAGCAGTGCCCACGTGTAATACCAGCTTGGATGCAGCAACAGGCAGTGCTGGTGCATTTAAATGTACAAATATCAGTCTGTAAAGTCAGTGTCAGGGATTAGAAAGTACAATTTGGTGTCTTCTCTGCGTTGAAGGGTTATCTTTATTACAGTGTGGGTGGTAGGGGGCTGCTGCATGTAGAGATTTGTCCCTACAATCATTGTACCTTTTAGACTATCTTCCTGTCACTTGGGTGTTTCTAGGCTGTCTCTGTGCCACTTAAAGGAGCTGGACTGTCACAACACTCCTGGCTGCCGCTGTCGAGCTCGTGGAGGAGAAGTGGCTTAAGTACTGTTGATGAGTGTTATCTGTAATTTACCAAGAAAAGCAGAAACTTTCAGGGTTAAAATTCTGCCCTCTCATATCTTTTCTGGGTGCTATTTTATTTTTAATGTACTCTTACAAGGTAGCTTTGAAGTCGTTTCACATAAAGGAGCCTCCAGCCGTACGTCTTACAAAAAGCACGTAGACTTCATTTAATCATTCTTTTTATTCCTCTGACTTGAGTGTGATCTCTGTTCCACTCTCGCTGATGGAGCTGGCACTTTATCTTCATCCAAATTTATTCTCGATCTAATTCAACAGAACACACAGCAGAACAGATTTCTGAAGTGGAATAACAGCCACTTAAATATTGTTTAAGGCTACCACATACAGAGGCAACAATTTCAATTTCTTCAGAATTACGTTACATCTTCAACAACCATGATTATTCTTCCTCCTCCTCCTTCAGACCCCATCTGAGTCGCAGCATGTCCACTATAGGCCAGATGTATTTTTATATGATCATGGCTACACTTTGTGTGTTGGAGTGATTTTTTTATCAGCATGTCAAAGGATGGGGTTTGTGTTTTTCAAGCAGAAAATGGGGTGGTTCTGCTTGGAACATAAACTACTGAGTGGGGAACTTCACCTGCTCATTGACAATGAAATTGAACCTTTTGGATCTTGTGGTTCCCAGACCACAGAAGTCTCAGATCGTGTGTATTCCTGCACTTATTTCCATCAGAATGAAATGCAGAGATCAGCAGAAATGCATTTATTTCTCACTTTCATAGAAATACTACTCAGCCTGCAGAAGAAAAATGCTTTGAAATGTATGACTGGCTTGAAATTTTGGGTCAGGTGGGAATTGTTACCTTTTCCCGTCTACCTCTGTATGAATAGAACTGTAGGTCAGCTGAAGTGCAGTTGGGTTTAAAAGCTGGGATGTCTTTTTCTCATTAGCCAGTACATGAAGTAGCAAAAAGGTCTCCATTACACAGATTCATCTGTGTGAAATAACTTTGCAAGAAACTTTTTCGTTCAAGTATCCCTTTCCTTTCTTCACTAAGCAGCTTCCTAGAAAGTAAAAGAAACACGTTATTAAGGCTAAGTGTGTCCTCGATCAATCAAAAATTATTCTTGTCACCTAGGTGGTATTTCTTGGTGTGCTTTTTGCTAGGAACGGCACATTTACTTTTAACTTTTGAAATAAAAAAGAAAACAAAAAAAAGGCAAAAGGAGTCCCCACCAAACTTTAGCCATGCAATAATACCTAGTTCAATTATCCTAACATTTTTGTTCCCAAACTTACAAAATGATAAGTATAATAGATATCTTTATGTTGTAAGGAGATTCTGCTTGAGGTGCCTGTCAAAGAAAAATCACATACAAACCTGGAGTACTCTGGCCTTCAACCTTTGATTTAGTACAAGGAAGAGAATCACAAATGGTCACAGAGTTCATAAATTAGCGGCAGCGGTGCTGTCACAATTGTGCCATGACTATGACATGTCATTTCCTCATGTGATTAACTGTGCCTTACCAGAAACCCATTTTTCAGTGGAACAAAATGGGAGAATCAAGTTTCCTTTATATTTCACTTAGTTCATTGTGACCGTCGACTTCAGCCCGTCTGATCCAAATTGGTTAAATGTTAAAACAATTTGGCCTCTTTTCAGCTCCAGTTTCTACTTTCAGCACCTGTAGACCATGAACTCTGTCTTTCTAAAGGGTAAACTCAGTTTTATTTTCTGTTATGTAAGCTAATTTGTGAGGGGTTCTCATAATGTCATGTCTGCAAGGAGATGGCAATGAGTGTCTTAAAGTTCAGGCCAAACACGGGGATTTGCTGTTCGTGTCGTAGGATTAATTAGCACTAACTTAGATCTTTTCCAAATGTCCACAGTCTACAATTCAGAAAATGGAAAGTCTCATCTACAAGTGATCTGAGACCTTAGACAAATTCCACCAGAAGTGTATTTAGAGCAGAAATTGGGATTCCTCTGTTGAATCTCTGGCTGTTCCATTGATTCGTTATTTTTTACTTTGCCTTCAATTCTTTCTCCATTAGTGGCTGTGTATTGCTTACATTTTTATAGGGGCATGACACCTAATTATTACATTTGGCAAACTCTGACATGGCCAAATGCTTTTTAGTAAATAATAAGGTGTTATTGAATGAAAGCAGCTCATATTTTCACCCCTGTTCTCACTGTGCAGTGTTGCAACCAGGCCTCAGAGATAACCAGACCAACAAAATCCAACACAAGTAACCCTAAACAAGATCCCGAGGTCCAGTTCCTTTTAAGGATAATGAGATGATAATTTATGCATAAAGAAGCAGTGCAGTACCGGCTATAGAAATGATTAATTCTGTTTCACCCAGCTCTGAAGGAAAGGGGAACGAGCACAGCTCACTAAGGTTTGTAGCAGCATTACTTGAGCAGTTTAGATGTGGTTTCACCTGTGCTGTGAGTTATGATCAACTTTGATTCCCCATGTTTCACTTGAGTGGTTCCTGTGCTGGGTTAATTCCCACAAAGGATTTCTGATTTGGTTTGATTTCTTTCTTTAATTTGCTAATGTGTCCATTCTCTGGACAGCCATCTGATTATATTTGCTCAGATAACCTGCTCATCATGTGGACCATCGATTTTTTTCATAACTTGGTTATCTTTGAGCCCTTCATCACAAAAAGCTTTTCTTCAGTGACAGATTAACATTATTTTGAACCATGTCTTACTCATTTTTTGCCGAGCATCATTCAAGATTCCCTCAGTATATTCTTGGTCAATCTAAAATTTGTTAATCTGGGGTTGCCAAATTTCTCAGGGTCCCTGAAAATTCAAGTTAGGTAATAGTAAAAGAACATATCTGTGTGCACATGTGTGTGCAGTGCTTTTGAAACCACCTGTTACCAACGTCCTGTGTTAATGGTAGTTCTCAAAGATGTTAGTTTAAAATAATTTGATTCTCTTCAGACTGCAACAGTACAGGCAGGATTACTTTTAGGTTTTTTTTAATTAAGGTTCCCAGAACCACAGAACAAGTGGAATGCTGCAAGGACATATTCTGCCTCGGCCAAATGGAAGGATGTTTTCAAGATCCTGAACACAGATGGGTTTGCCATTTTCCATCACATAAGAAAGGAAAAAAAACCCCAACCAAACAGCAGCATTTTATGCTTTTTTGTGGCTAGATCACGCCAGAGAGCTGTGAGTCAGCATTCCCAATGCCAGGTTCAGTTTGTCCGTGGCTGTGAGTGCTGCCCTGACAAGGAGCACAGCTCTGCTTGCCCGTGGTGCAGCCAGCCCCAGGGCTCAGGGCAGTGCTGGTGGCTGCAGGAGCCGTTCCTGCCGTGCCAGGTGGATCCCCTGGAACTCCTGGTGACGGATGCTCCCTGCTTGGTGTGCTCTCAGCTCCCTGTGCTGGGGCTCTGTGCCCTGCCCTGTGTCACTGGGCAGTGGAGGGAAGGGCTGGCTCTCTGATCAGAGCAGGAGTGGGCCAGGGCACGGCAGCTCTGCCTGGCAGCAGCTCAGGGCTCGTCTCAAACCCCCAGTCATTTGGGATCTACCATGTACTTATCCATTACTGCTGATTGTGTTTTAATGAATGGCAGTTGTCATGCACAGGACAGCAAAAACATTAATTAAATTCTTGATAATTGTCATGACGCCGGCCCTGCGATAACAAAATACTGCCACCTTAGTTATTGCTTCTTTAATTGCCCCTGGCTTACAGGTGAATGCACAGTGGATTTACTGCTGGAGTGCTGTCCATGTGCAAGCAGTGACTCGGGTTTATATGAGCTGAGTGGAACAAGTAAACCTGTAATACATGCAAAAAAATAATTTAAATTTCAGACAGAAAAAGATAAGTTTAAGGGACTCCTCTGGTTTTTGGAAGCACCAATCACAGTGATGTTTAAATACATAGCAGATCTGTGCTTTCAGACAGTTCTGATGCAATTTTATCAGCCCTTTGAGAATTAATTTTCTGCCTTTCCATCTATTCCATATGTAATCTATATATTCCCACTATGAAGATTTTTTTTTTGTTGATTTCTAGCTAAATATTTTATGCCAGTAGCTGCACTGAAAACAAAAAACTGCAATACTGAGGAGATAAAGAAGAGAAAGCTACTCCTACTCACTCTGTTCAAACCTGGAGAATAAAGGAGGAGCCTTAATCAAATGGAAATATCCTTTGGTGTACATAACAGCCTGGCACTGGCTACGAGTTCTCTTCTGAGCTTTGTAAATGGGAGTCAGGAGTTCAGTGGAGTATTGTAAACTGCATCAGCTGGGGATTTATAAAGGGAATGTATGGCCAAAGGATTCATCCTCAGGGCTTCAGCTGCTCAGGAAATGCGCAGTCCTGTGGAATACAGACACAAGCTAGAAACGTTCAGAAACTCCTAAGTTTTGTTAAAATCAAAAAGGGAGATATTTCAAGGGTAAGCTGAACTGTGGTTTTTTTCTGGATATTTCTGGAAGAATGGAATACAAGAACAAAATAAGCTCTGTAATGGTGACCATTAGGAAAGTGTGGATCAAATAGTTAAGCTGTTTTTCCATTGTTTACAAATCTCTGGCCTTCTTTTTTATTATCTGAATAATACCTCTGCAATCCTGTAACCCAGAAATAAATCCCTGCCCATGGTAAGAAAGCTGAGGAAATCTCATTGTTCTGAACATTTTTTAATTAGTTTGGATGGAGGGAAAAAATCCAATTCAGGCAAAACAAGAATGGTTCTCCACAGAACTTGCTCTGTGATTTCTCTCACCTGGCTTAAACCAGAAGTACGTCTTAAAAATTAGCTTATATTAATTGCAAAATCTTCTAAAGTATGAGGTTTTCTGGGACTCAGATGGTTTTAAAAGGATGTGAGATGAGTCTGAAAAGTTAGTGTGAAGAGATATTTTAGCACATGTTCATCCCACCTACCTCAGGCACAGGGTTGTGGGCAATCAGGGATCGGGGCAGTCCTGCTCTCCTCTTTCCTTGGCCTTGTGCTCCCCCTCCCTTTCTTGCTGATTGCCAGGGCGCTTGCTTTGTTTTCAAGCAATTCCGTAGTTTTAAGTACCTGTTCTACTTAAATCTACCTCTATTTTAAATCTACTTTTCTTTTAGCATTCACAGTCCAATTTATTTTGTATTAAGTTACCTGAAAGCCCCACTTGTGCCCATAAATAAAATAAATTAAAACAGAATCCAAGTTTTCAGCCTGCTTCCTGGCAGTTGCTCACTACATTGAAGGCAATGGAATTAATTACTCAGTTTCTTAAGAGACTTGTTATGCTGGATATCTTGATACAGCTGAACTGGAAAAGCAATATTTGAATTTCTGTCACTATTGCTGGATTTCTCTCTATAAAAAATCCATACTACAGTTATTTATAGTGTTTAGCCACGGCTAAGGGGTGATGGCAGATCTGTGGATTTACAGATAGCAGTCCTTTCATCAGCCAGTTGTGTGTTTCACCAGCACAGGATTTGGAGGCTGTGATAGTTGCCATGGTACCCACATGTGTACCAGGGAGATTGTCGGGAAAGGGTGATTTATGTTCACAACAAACTGAATTCAAAAAAAAGTGATCAGAGGTGAGTGGTACATTTTCAGCTGCGTTCCTTAGAAATAGAATGCTTTTTCTTTTTGGTTTGAGGCCAAAGTTCTGACTCTCCCCGCCAAAAAATGCTGATGTGGAGATGTGGTAATGGCTTGGGCACGGGTCTGGGGTGATGCTTTATTACCCCTGCTCTATTTCCAGCTGTTTCTGCTCCCTGGCTCCAGAACATCCTCACAGAGTGCCGGTGCCACAGCAACGCCAGGTAAAACTTCACTGCACGAGGGGGAGATGCAGGGTGCTAACAGCTCTCCTAACAAATACCCCAAAATACCCATTTTATTGGTGTGGCCACTGGCCCAGCAGTTACAAATTACACTTTTGATTTCCATCTCTCGCCTGTGGCTGAACCTGAGCAGTTTGGGAAGGACTCAGCGCTCATTTCCCGGAGCAGGACGGGCAGAACCAGCGCTGCATCCTCAGCATCGCCCTTCCTGGGGCTGAGGGGGGCAGCTGGAAGTGCTCCAGCCCTGGCATTCCCTGCTGGAAGGAAGAGGCTGGGCCAGCCTGGGATGTGCCAGCAGCAAGAGGTGAAATTCGGGGGCAGGGGCTGCACAGAGCAGGGGCAGAGCCAGAGGGAGTGGGGAACCTGCTCTCTGTTTAAACACAAACTTCTCCTCCTGAAGTTTGCATTCTTTCTTCCTTCCAATTAAGGGAGGTGATCACTTAATTCCAGCTAATTAGGGAGATTTTTAGATCTGTTCTCCACTGTACACGCCAGATCAGCATCTTACCTTTGCCATGAACTCTCATGGATTAATCGGTCCTATTGCACAGTTTAATTACTTCGGTTCAACACTTATTTACTTTTGACTTCTAATTGACTTTATGGGTGCCATTATTTGTATTGCGTGACTCTTTAAGGAGGAACTGGTAACTTTGGGATTTTTTTCAGTAAAAATTACAAAATACCTATAGGAAACTGTTCAAACAGACTGTTACATGGGTAAACTTGTTTTTTAAGAGATTATAATGTGGAGAACTTAAAAAAATTTTATATAGGCCAAAGGCTTTTATACTCACAATTTTCTAATTTTTCTGAATTGCTGATTCTCAGTTCTAATAAGTAGTTTTCCCCTCTTGTTTTCATGCTATTTGTTCAGGAGCTCAGTTTTATGAGCATCTGGGAAGACTTTTCATTTTGAAAAGAGTCTTCTACCTGTGACGATTGAGATAAAAAGTCTCAAAATGTGAATCCTGAGGACACAAAAATCATAAAGACAGAGGTGAATGCAGGTCTATAAAATGTTCTCTAAGTGTGACATTGTGCCTGGTCTTTGGATTTCATTTTCTGAAAGTCTTCTGGTTGCTCAGGTTTAAGAGATATGACAATTCTTGTGGAAATCTTTGGTGCCAAATGTGGTGTAAAAATGCACTTTCCACCAAAAAAAGAGACAGAGGGGCAGATGTGAGCCTCTTCTACCAGGTGAGAAATGAGGGAATACCTAAAGATTTTCCTCTCCTTCTTTTCACTGTGCCTTGTTGCCCATTGGGAGAGCCAAGGTTTGTCTTGTACTTAACTTTTAAACTGGTGGCGTGAACAGGTGGAGTGAGTTCTGTGTAGTTCCCTGTATCTGCCAGCCAGGCAAGGAAACCAGGCCTTCTGTAAGAGCACTTACAATAATCATCTCCATAGTTCACTGTACAGTAACATAAAATAGTGGTTTAATTATTCTTGCTGTGATTTGATTGTCTTTTACATAGGTTTTTGTTTTCCCTCCTGTTCTCTACATGTTTTTCAGTGCAATGGTGAAATATTTAAGCCTCTGGCCATAGCTAAAATACTCCCTATACACTTTGTAAAGCATTTTATAGTCCCTATGGCATTATAATGATGCTCTAATAAATATATTATTAATCCATCAATAATGAAAGATTACTGTATATCCTTTTCTAATTTTAACTTGCTATCCTTAGTTTCCTTAGTTGTGAAGTGGAAAGGTTGGGGTTTTTTTTTTTCCTTTTATTCAATTTCTTCTCTGCCTACAACCATTTTCTCATTCAGTTTAGCACTTACTCAATTTATGCAGTGTCCATCTCCTACCCTGAAGAGCAAGAGTCTTCTACTTAATAAGAAATACTTATTGGCACATAGCTTTGATTCATAAAGAGAATGTTTCCTTTGGAAAGTAATTGGTTTGGGATTTTTTTTTTTCTGCTTACCAAAGGAGCTTATCAAGTTCTTTTACAGAATCCTTAATATTGTTGTTTTTCTTCCTTGAATGTGAATAAGTGCTACAGTCTGGAGGAAAACTGATTCCTTACTTATCTCTCTTTCTTGAAATCAAAAAATGTCTTTCACAAATTGTGAGTTATACCTCTGTTTTCAGACAAAAAAAACTCCAATCTATATTGTTGAGTCCTGTAAACAAGATGATCCCTGTGACTGCAAACTGTGTTGGTTCAAAGGCAGCCAGCTCTCCTTGGCCCTTTAGAGAACAAGTCAGCTTAGAACAACATCTAATAATGCAATAGAGTTATAGGTCACATTTGTTGGGCTTAGAGTGAGAAAATATTTTAAAGGCTGATGTGCTGATGGTCTGTCAATATTAGGAGTAAAGTGGGAATCAGGTAGACAAATCTAATGGGTATTTGTCTAATTAGCAGTGACCTGTATTAAAGCAGAGCTGCCTGAATTAAATTAGTTATTGCTCATCTGGTACTAACTTTCTTTATATCTGAGAATCTGGCAAATCTCATCTAGAATGCTAATTCTATCCTTCTGTCTTTTCCTCTGAGGTATCTTTTCATTTAATGATGAGTTCCTTCGTTGTTTTTAAATTTAGAACAGAGCCCTCTTTTTGGGGGGGTTATCTTTTAATTTCTGCACTGAAATATGTAAATAGTTTCGAGGGAAAGCAGTAGGAGAGCTGGGGACTTTAGGTAGTATCAGATCTATTGCCTTCAAACAGAAGAATAAAATACTGAGCAGCAAGGTCACATCTGAAACCTTCTCTGTCCCAGAAGATTTTACAAAGAAATCTCTAGCATTTAGCATCCTCCTGCTTTAAACCTAAACTTCCTCTGTGGGGAGTTCCGTGCTGCCACTGGCTTAGATTTCTTCAGGTGGGCACAGGTGCTGCCCAGCAGCCTGGAAGGGAAGCGAAGGCATGGTCAGAAGAAGAGAAGGAACACGTCGCCCGTGCTCAGGCTCCCAAAAGGCACCTGCTGGTGGCCAGCAGGGCTGCCCTGTGGCCAGCTGGGCACCCGCAGTGACCATCAGGAGCCTGCTGGGGACAGGGACCTTCAGGCTGGCTGGGATCCCTCGGGAGATGGTGGCTCTACAAAAGACCTGCAGGGCAGCGGTGGAGAGCTCAGAGAATGCAGCTCCAAATGCAGCTGAGCTCTCTGGAGCCGTCCCCACCAGGCTGTCCCCACGCCTGGGGGCTGCTCTGTTGTATTTGCTGTCCCTTATGCGCATCCCTTCGAGCCGTCCTCCTCTCCCTCCTTGGGTTAATAACTTCCCTAAATCTGATTTGCCGTGAGTTGCTGGCCACACAAAGTCTGAGCAGCTTTAGGCTCTGCTTTGAAGAAAGTTGAGGAAGCACAGTGACTGTTGTTGATGTGAACTCCGCCAAGATGCCTTGATAAACTGGCAAGGAAATTAATATACAAGGGGAGAAGGGATTACAGATAGAGATAGGAGGATTAGACTGTGCACTAGCAGCAAGACTTGCTGTAAAACTGTTGCTTCAGGCTTTTGTTTATTATTTGGAGAAATTCTATTTAAATGCAGATTAGATTTTCTACCTAGAAGTACAACTTATTCTTTGTTTAGAAACTCCACAAAGAAGAATGAACACAGGGTTCTTGTTTTCATTTCTTGGTGAACTTTGACAGTCACGTTGCTTATCCTGTTATCTGGATTAGATATGCAAGCTCTGGATGTAGGAGTTTTAGCAGTTTGTTTAGAGACCCGGGTTTAATTAACCAGTGTGAGATTACCAAATTGCCTTGGGATGAAAAACTGCGCCTGAGAAGTTGTAATTGGCTACTGACTAAACAGAAGGTCCCAGCTCTGCCCTGGGTGTTTGGGAGAGGGAGAGGAGGGCAGAGGCAGAAAGGGAAAAGAGGCAAAGAAGGAGAAGAAACAATCAGTGAATTAGACAAGTAGATTTTGTGAGCTGAAATCCTTTCATTCTGTATACAGCTTTTTTTTTTTTTTT
>VZRS01008062.1:131752-152440 GCA_013398055.1 Ifrita kowaldi
GGTGAAAACCTTTCATTTTTTATACATGTTTTTTTTTTTTTTTTTTGTATTGCTGTACTTTCTGTAATCAAGCACCTTGTGAAATGACATTTTGTCTTCCTTAGAAGTAAAAACGAAATTAAAATAATGCTTTAGCAGTTCTGATGGGTTTATTAAAACTAGTCTGAAATGTCTTACCTTTAAAAAGACTCCTAAGTACTCCAAAATTATTATTTTGCATATTGCAGACTTGCCATAGAAATATCAGTGAAATGGATCTAAGGGAAACATCCCAATCACTTCCCATGGGTTTATTTTTATTCCTTTATCCATTTTTCTTGCATCCTGTCAGCACATCTCCAGCAATCCTTACTGATCTTCTCAAAATTATCATAAAGTGACAAATAACATGACTAACACGCCCTGTTGTTAATCATCTCATCTTTCTGTACAAAAAAACCCCACATGCCACACTCAAAACACTGATTTCAAGGGATGTTTTCATTTCACCTATTTCTTCCTCCCCAGCATAATTTGTGACTTATTCACCAAGTTTCATGGCAGAAAATGCACACAATGATTGGCAGGAGCTGTCACTGGGATTCATGTACAGAAGGAGTAGAACTGAAATATGTTTCAGGATTTGAGATTCTGCCCCAATTTTAGAAAAGCGTAAGAGTAGTTTGAATTGTTTGGATATAAAGACGGCTCTTGTTTTTTGTCTGATATATCAGATGGCAGCCGGATTTGGCTGACTGGAAATCAAGACTGTCCTCTGAGAATATCTACCTCACCAGGCATAGAACATGTTCACTAATTTTATATTGATCATTTAGCATGGAATGAACAAGTCAATGTAATGCACTTAATGTGGTGTTATGGTCATGGTGAACCATTTGGCAAGGTAATATTTCAGTATTATCAGGTCCATAAAAGCTTGTCTTTTGAGAATGTAATGAACATTTCTTCATGTATTATCTAGCTTTGTTATGAAGTGGAGAAAATATAAGGATCAAGTCTTTGCTTGAAGGAGGTTGATGAAACTTTTTGCCTCATGCTAGATACATTTTTAGGCGCCCTGTGGCTTTTTTGCTCCTTTCTTTATTTATTTTTGATGGACAAGCTAAAGCAGTAACTAAAATGAAAAAAAAAAAATCAGCAGTTAAAGAGCCCTGGACCAATAATTTACAAGAAGTAACATATTCTTGAGAGCTCACACACTCCATTCAAAGTGTCAGAGCTATTCAAAAATCCGAATTTTTCCAAAATTTTTCTGTGCTGCCCCTTCAGTGAGTCAGTTGTTTTCCTTCATCCATTTTTGGTAATATGATAAGCTGAGAGAACAATAAGTCAGAAAAAAAAGCGGATCTGTGATTAACAATGCATGTCTGGTGAGTGACAGAATTTGCCACATATGTCAGATGGGAAAGGGATGAATGCCAGAGCTGGCAGTATGGGAACGTGTCACATCCTGATATCGCACAGAGCCCGTGGACACACTGAAAGGCAATCATTAGAGCAGCTTATTTTCCTTTAATGTATCATTTCACAGTCGCTTGTACTCTTAAGCTATATCAGATATTTATGTTCTTTTTCAAGAATTTCTTGTAACACCCTATTAACTGACTGGAATACAGCAATTACCAGCTTTGATTTGAATATGTACTTGAATCTGTGTGCTCTGGCCAATCTCTTTTACTTTTTAATACTTATTTTCAATTTTTGGCACTTGTTAATTACCATTTCAGGCTGGCTGGCAGGACCAGCAAAACTTATGACCCCTAACTTTGGTTGTGTTTTAGTTGTGAACAGTTTTTTGGGGTTTTTCTGCTGGAGAGAGAAGCCTGCGCTCAGGGTGCTTACTGTGAGCCTGTGGAACTTTTGAAGCAATTGCATCTAAAATTCTTTGGACAAATGGCCTTTCTAGTGGGTACTTAGAGTCCAAATTAGAAAATGCAGTTTGCTGAACTGCCCTCTGGGGTGGCCAGCCCCTTGTTACTCGTGAAGATGGAGCCTTGTAATGAAAAGTCTGGCATTAAAATCTGATGGACCAGAACTCCTTTGGAGTGCACCTTGCTTTCCCCAGTTCCCTTTTTTCTTTAATGAAAGGACAGATAGCCATATCTGCTTTTTTCCCTTCTTTTCTCTGGAACACGAGGATATGACCATTCACTTCAGAGCTCTTATTCTTCAAGTTGTCATAAGTACAGGGGCCAAGTGTAAAGCTCTTTTGTTGGGAGTTGGATACCCCTTCCTCTCCCTCCTGCTTTGGAGCTGGCCTCAAGCCCATTTACACCCTCTGGTACATAATTATATTGATCTAATCTCTCCTCTCATGAAACGCCAAGCTCTAACCCATTTTTATGTGCTTCTTAGTTCCTCTGAAGGGTCTTTCTTGTGAGAAGGGGTGCAGGCTCATCCAAGGGAATTTGAGTAATGTGGACTGCAGCTTCAATTCTTGTACAGCATCCCAGCCAAGCTGCAGAGCCACTGCCACGAGCTCTCTGCCACTGCAGAGCCGAGGTGATTCTGAACTTTCTGCCATCTGCTGATAACCATGGGTAAGAGTCACTTTCCAACACAGGATGAGGGTGTTGGAACCAGAAAGGGAGAGCAGACTTCCTGCTACCAGAAGTATTTCCCGTTTCCTTCTGCACGTGTCTCATTCCCTTCTCTTCATCGCCAGTCTCTGTGCTGGGCTCGTTCCCGGAGGAAAGGAGTGTTTAGCACGGACGCTGCAGCCTGTCTGTAGTGCTTAGGGAGGAAAGGGTGCAACCCCTGTCAGAAACACGCAGGCAAAAAAGGCTTCAGAGCAAACCCCTCATCAGGCAGGGGTAATAGCAGTGTAGTTCAGAGAAACGCCGGGGTAGGTGTGCATTTCTCATTGCACATCGTGTTTATTAGGTAAAAATAACGAGATTTTGCAGTGGGAGCAGTTGTATCTATAGCCCAGTCCGTTTTAAAAATGAATTAAAGTTTGATTCCGAGAAGCACTTTGAGGAATTTCTAGAATTGGTTTACCATGTAAAATTTTATGAAATCGTAACATTTTATTACATTACAGTTAATGCTAAATTTTAAGATATCTCTTTTGGAAAGTTTTGGCACCCTAAGAAATCATCGAAGCACATAAAATTCTCTGATTTTTAGTGGTTTTTTTAAAATAATGAACTCTTCATCACGGTTTAAAGTGTATGGTTTTCTGATGTTCTGTTTGGTTAGATTTAGTAATGACAGTGAAAGACAGCTCTTTAATATTCCTATATTTTGTTGTGCATTTTGAAAAGGGCAAATCAGCTCCTTGGTGGAGAGGGAAAACTGAATTTTTTGCTATCATATGGTGTCATTCAGGTTTCTTTGAGTGCCAAGGACATCATCCCCTACTCCAACAGATACATTTTGAAAACTTAATATAATATCCAGTGCTCAAGTGTGTAAAAATCTGGTTTAAGCTATCTCAAGTTGGGCACTCAGAAATAATGGAATAATGGAGGCTGCATAATTTTGCTCAATTTTTTTATTCCTCAATTTCCCAGATGCAAATGGCCTCAATAAAGAAAATAATGCAGGTGGGATATTATTCATGTTCGTGAAGCTTTTGATTGTGCTGTGAAAACAACAGAGTACACGAGGAAATGAATAAATCTGCACTCAACACAAGGCTTTGAAAGTATTAATTAAAAAGGTATATGGCCACATGCTGATTAGAGTAGATAAAGAGAAATATTGAATAACTACTTACTCTCTGAATTGGGCCCAAGGGTCCTATGAGAAAAATAGTATATGATAATTTAATTAAAGTTTGCATCAAAACACATTTACACAAGGGAGCTGAATTAGTATTGCAGAATTTGCACTTTCTAACTTTCCAGTGCTTCCCTAGGAAGTGCTGCCTCTCTTAGTGCAGTGGTTCTTCATTGGGACATCAGGTACTGGTCAGACACTTGGCATATTCACCTCACTGAAGTTCTTAGATTCAAGGCATTAATAGAATAAATAAATATTTGAATCAGGAAAAAAAAAAAAAAACAAATATTGATAGCAGCACATTTGGAAGCACAGTTCAGTTGGGTTCTGGAATATGATAGAAGAAAGGGGGGAAAGGGAGCTGGGTTGTTCTGAAGGAGTCATCCAGATAGGCCTACATATTTACAAACACTTGAGCACTGATATTCATTATTATATCCATATATAAGATCTTCTGTAAAATAGCTAGGCAGAGCCTAGTGAGTTTTTTATTTCTTGGACAGGTCTGGACTACTCACTGTTTCTTTTTCCCCTCCTTTTCCCTGGGGAAATTTGGCTACTCAAGTCCTGAGGCTGCATATTTACTCAGTGTAACAGGACCAGGAGCAGGGAAGTGGCTCTGGTGTGTACAGAATTGGGATACAAGTACATGAAGGGGTGGATAAATGGAGTCTGCTAGAGAAGGGGCTGTGTCCAGGCTGCTATGGAGGAGGGGAAATTCCCCCTGTGCTGCAGCTGGGGACAAAACAATAACTGGCTGAAATAATAATAGTTAGAATATTGACTATCATGCCATGATCAATTCTTTAATTTCAAGTGTTTCTGGGCTTTACAATAAATCTTTGAACCCCTGTTAGAATCACAGCGGTGCCACACTCATGGCAGTATTTTAGTGCCCATTCCACTGTATAATGGACTTATAACTACAAGAAAGTATTTGTTTTTTTTCCATTGTAACAGCACCTGGAACATGTTATATCCAGATTCTGTTATATCCAGTTGCTTCTGTAACTCAGATAAGACAGAGATACGTACCAGGTGTGGTGTAACAGAGTAGTAGATCACCCCAAATCTACTGTTACCACGGGGATAATGACAACAAATGGCAAATAAAATAGATTAGTGTTGCATTGTGCAGCAACACTAATTAATAATAATAAAAGCAGCGAGGCCCTTTGCTGCATGGGTGTGTTGATGAGCAGTCTGTGGCCCCAGAGCATCGGGACCGTTTCTGCAGAGCTCTGCATGTCCCTGGCCCTGCCTGTGCCATGGTGTCCCCCTGTCCCCAGACCTGGCTATGCAAACGAGGGCCAGCAGAGCCTTAATGATTATTTCTGCCTCAGGGCAGCACAGAGGGTGAGAGGAAGGACCTGTGAGTGTGAAAATGGAAAAAATACTCAGTGTCTGGAACCTGCGTGGTCGGGGAGTTGGAGTCAGGGGGTTTTTGTTTGCTTGTTTTCCCCTTGAGACTTTGACGTCCTTTCCTGCAGAAGTTCTGCAGTCGTTCCAGTTTCATCTCCCAGCATTCCAACAGCCCAGTCGGTGGGAGGCTTTTTCCCAGCCATGATAAATTATTCTCTGTCAGAATCCAAATCTGCCTTTTCAAGTCTGATCATTTGTGATGAATTTATTCTGTTAACATGGGCTTGAATAGAAGCAGTAGAGGATAATAAATTAACTTTGAGCATATTAATGACATCTCTAGACTATGGATGAATTAAGGAATAAATAGATAAAATAGGTTCAATAACAGGCTGGTGAACACTTAGTCAGCAATTGACTGGTACCTTTTCTTTTAGGTCCTTTTATATCCTATGGTTAATTAAAAAACAGAAAGATTTAAAGCAACCCTTTGGAACACAGACTGAGTGCGAACTCCTCCTGCCATCCACAGGAACTGTAGGAAAGGTGGTTGTGAAACGCAGTTTACTGAAGCTCAGGGAACATCACCTTCAGAAATTCAGGTTTGGACCCTCTCAAAAAGAAATCTGTGTCAAATGTGGTGACAGCTTTCTATATGGCATCTGCCAGAGCAGCACTTGACCCAGACTGAAAATATCCTCTCTGTAGAACTTAAGAAAAAATAAACATAACTTATAGGGTTTTGTGGGTTTGCTCTTATAAACTACAGATTAGGTTAGTTCAAGAACTTTCACTCCTATCAAGAACTCCTGGGATTTATTTGGTTACCTTCAAGGTGTGTCTGCCCTGACCAGGATTTCAAAACAAGTTTGAAACTTAGACTTTCTAAAGAGCTGGATGCTGAGCTTTAGTGACTTTGTAAGAACTGAGTATTTCTTAAATCTTTGTCCTTAAAACGTAAGGGAGCCTCTGTCCTATGCAATAGAGAAAAGGCTGACTGAGGCTTATATGCTAAAGAAGGTGATAAGTTCCCTGACAAGTCTGAATGCTAGTTTTTAACCTTGTTAAATAATATATGTTAGGCTTTTATTAGCCTGGGCATACTCATGCCAAAGCTTATCAAGCAGGAGTGAACATTACTTTTTTTGCAGAGACAACTATGGTTCAATGTATAAAAATATGAATATAAGGAGGGCTGAGTCTAAAACTTGACACCTACTCTCTGAAATTTGAAGGTCAATAAATTTATATCTCTCCTCAGAATCCTTACATAGACACACATAGACAGTGTGTGGTTATAAGAAGGTGTTTATATAATTGAATTTATAAAAGCAGAATTTAGAGATCAGCCAATGTTTTTATTTCCCTTCTAAAACATTTCCGTTTTGAAGTTTAATTTCATGAGCAGTGGGATACCTCGTGAAGTTTAACTTAATACTCCCACAGTTTTATATTAATGTTCCAAGTAATTTCTTAATTCACCCCCAAATTATTACTATTATTAATAATAATAATTATTATTATAATTACCACTACCCTGTTTTCAAGCATCATAGTCCTCATGAGTGCAGCCACAGAACCTTTCCTGACAGCTCTTGCAATGGGCTGAAAAGATACTGTCAGCAGCTGCTCCCTTCCACTCTCTTGGCTGATATTACTGACGCTAAAATCTTCCAGAATAATCACAGCTATCACTGTTTCCTAACAATGTCTTTTTTAAATTATTCATGATATGAGAAAATGTTCTGTAAAGACTTGTGTCAAGTGTTGATCTGGCCTAAATTATTCCCATCATTTGTCAGTTGTCCAGGGGCTGATAGAATCATCTGTTTTGAAGAAAACCCTGCAAGTTTAGTAATTCTTCTAGCTAAAATTCCAGTATTTTTATATTTTAATTGAAAATTTCTTAGGAGAACATGTATATGTATATATCTATAGCCTGTCAGCAAAACTCCTTGGTGCCAAAAAAAACTTCTTAATAGTTGGAGAAGGCTCATGTGAGTGAGATGAGGAACTTCCCATCAAACAGCAAAGCTTCAGTGGAGAACCTGGTAACAAGGGAATGTTTAAAGAGCTGGTAACTGTGAGAGTGTTGCCTCATCAGGATGCTGCTGCCCAAATTTCTGAAGGTGCCAGCAATGCCTATAAAGGCCCAGTTGGGAAGTTGGAGCCATCCCAGTCAGTGGTTTTGAAGTCTCAGGTGAATGATGGAAACCCTAGTCAGGAACCTTTTTTCTTGTTCAGACGTCTGCTCGGAGCGAGGCTCTGAGCTAATGTGCAAAGATTGCTCCAAATCACTCGCAGCCACACTCCGATGCCTGACTGGAGCACAATGGAGTTTGGATTATGCTGTTTTAAATTATCACCCATTTGAAGTAATTTTCTTTATAAAACAAGATTAAAATGACTGTAATTCAAAACATTTTACCTCAAATTGATGTGAAAATTGTAGTGTTCATATTATTTCCATTTTTCAATTTGACAAAACATTTCACTCCACGTACGAGCTTTTCTGTGTTGTCACTATCTTAACAGTGAAAATATGAATTTTACTCTGTGCACTTTACTCTTTCCTGATGTGTCTTGTTTCTTAACAGTACTTATTTAAGTTTTTGAAAGCATGTCTTTCTATAGATTGTTGTAGTACCTGGGGAAAATATAAACAGATTTAGGAGGTTTGCTTACCTCCTTCCTAATCCACACAACAACAGTTTATGGCTTCATATTGTTAAATTTGTTCTCTGGTCTTCCTACATGCCTGATGGTTAGATAAGTGCTGATGAATAAGCAAAGCAAGGAAGAAATTGAAGTTCTAGATTGATGGACTTGAAACTCAGATTATTTACCTGAAGCTTCCTTTCATTTGCTTTCTTATGAATACCATAGTAGACATTTCTCTGCATAAATTTTCCTCAAGGTTTCGTGTCTCTGAATAGAATAATATAGGGAAAGAATAGTCTTTTCTTCATAAGTTTATTTCATAGATGGAGTAGTATTAGTAATTCTTTTTTAAAATCCAGTAAATTCTGAGCAACTTACTTGAGTTCCCTATGAAAAAGGATATTTGTGTCATCTAATACAGAGTTCTTCTTGCAGAGTTCTTGAGGAAGCAAAGTACAGAAAAACACTGAAAAGCACTGCAAAATTAAGTGACTTGCAGAAGTCCCTGTCTAAACTATTGCCAGTGAGATTTACAGCTGCAAAGTTCCTGGCCTAAAAAATACAATTGCACTTATTTTTAAGTCATACTGTGTTCAACCATAAGTGCAACAGAATGCCAAACCTTATCACTTAAAGTAATAGCAAGGCACATGTCAGCTATCAGACCCTCAAACTCAGCGAAAGAGCTGCTTTTGTGTGCTCAATCTGCAAAGGATAATTCATTCCTTACTAGGGGGTATGATTTCAAGAGCTGAAAGCTTTAACTAGTACATATGTATAGGGTAGATTTAAAGTGATTATGGAAATGTCACCGCAGGACAATGCATTATTAGTAGGCCCTCATATGTTGTACGCTGTCCCCTTATGTTTGCTGATAATTAAAAAGCAGATTGGGATGTCATGGTGAGAATGAGTGCAAAATGTCCCTTTTATCATTTGCAATAAATATGAAATAGTGGTCTTGCTGTATCCTTCAGTGATTGTTCTATTTGCATTGGTGACAAATGACATCTTTCTCCTTGTAATGTGCCTGCAGGGTTAAATGACTTTATTATTATTAATGAGTCATTGCTCCAGCTGCCCAGAAATACAGGGAGTAGGAAACATAAGAGATTTAGACCTAAGTAATTACAAATGTAATTATTACCTTTCAAATTTCATTTTTACAGCAATCACAAGGTTGTTAATCAAACATGGCCCTCTCCACGCATTCACACTTTTTGGAGCCTTTGTCAAAGGGATGAGTAGCTACGTGGTTCCACTGAGGGTAGTCGGTGGCAGATTGACAAAGTGGTCTTGACAGAAAACTGCTGTGAAAAATTGGATGGAAGCTGTTGTGTAGTCATCAAGGAGGCTGTGGTTGAGAGGGTTTTCCAAGAGAAAAACCCTCCTGAGCTGCAGCCATATGGAGGAGAAAGTCCTCTTGGGGAGGACGAGGGGAGCAGGAAGGGAATCCTGCTGTCCTGTGGAGAGGTGGAACGTTGACGTTTTACTCCTCCAGCCTGTCCTTCCTCAAGGTTGTAGGTTGTTTTTAAGGGGTCTAAAAGTCACAACAGAGCCAGCAGGCTGCTGGGAACGTTAAGGGAATTAAAAACCATGGCCTCTTACCCTGAAATATTTATCCTAATTACTCATAATTATGGATTTTCAAGTTTTTAGGAGGAGCACAAGGTTTGTTCTCCTGTAGTAGCGGCAAGGGTGTTGCAGGGAATTTAGAAATGGGGAATAGCTGTGGATGGATGGTGTTAGGCCGTGCTGCAGGTGCCATGAAACATAAGCAGTGCAGTTTCTCAGAATCATAACCTGAATTGATATTTATTGTGAAATGTCAAATTTGAGGGACAGCTTTGGAGAAATGAGAACATTTCCATTCAATGATGCCATTTCTTCATAATGTTGAAATATTAAGGATCCTCATATTTTAAAAGAATGAGTGAAAATGAATTGAATAGAGAAAATGGGAACTACCCCATTTTATACTCCCGAATGTAATGTGAATGAACACTGTCACAAAGCATTTGAATTTTGAAACTACATTTTTGATGGGAAAATTGCTTTGTCAAAAAACCTTCAGCAAGCTTTATTTATATATTCACCTGGAATGAATTAATATTGTTGATGGTCCAATAAAATATAATGGCTATCAGCACTCAAAAAAGCATAGTGTGTTACATAGATATCAGCATAGGTGATTAATGTAAAAATGTTTAGAAGTATTTGAAAATAAATAGGGTATTCATAGTAAAAGCAATTTTTTTTGTTAATATTCTAATAAAGAAATATGGCTGATTTTGTTTTTCTTGAAATGCAATTGGAGTCGCCACAAAAGGCACAGAATATTTTTAGACTGTTAAAGGTTTGTTTTGGTTGCTGCTCTAGTGGTCTTTGATTTTAAATTTCTGTTTGTGTATATCTGATGAGAACACAATTCAAAACAACTTTTATTGGCCATCTTTTAAGTTATCACAGGAGATATATGTTTACTAGCTCACTGAGCATTTGGGGGTTTTATGACTCCCTTTTGAAAATTAATGTTTCATTAAAGTGTCTGAACCGTGACCAATTGCCCACAGTTGTTCAATTACTTCATTTAAAAGATTTTTTAGTATTCTACTTTCCATCAAACTTTTGTTTGTTTTTTCCTGTAAAGCCAATAAAAAGGAAGACAGAGCACCATTTGGCATGGAGATACACCGAGAGACTGAAGTGCGTAAAGGGTGTAAACACAGACATTTGAGGCCTTTTTCGCACACCAGCCCTTGAAGGAGCCGCTGTGTGGTAACAGGACTGAGCAGGAACTTCTGCTCGTCCCCATCCTCCCCACTCAGCCTCTGACCTCTGCTCACCCCGTCTGCTCCTCGTCCCCAGTGCTGGAATCTGTATTAGAGCAGGATAAAGGAATATTAATGTTTTCCTGCAGGTCTGTTATCAGGAGTTAGTGCTACCGGCCCTGTTCTACCCAGAAATTCTCTTCCCTTCTTATCTTTCTGACGTTCATCCTATCTCCAAGCCCAGATCTTTGTTCTCGAGCCACAATATATGATTTTTTGATTACGCAGCCTAAGCTTAGGAAATGTATTTTCTGCTGTTTCCACACCAAAGTGAGTTTATGGAGATTGTGTAGTGATTCTTAGTTCTCTTTATGCATCTTCACTCTTTTGGGATATTTAGTGATTTTTAGTAAAAGCTGCCTTTCCTTCATGGACACACACAGTTTTATTTGAACCTTAAATCTGAAAAACTTGGTATGTGTTATATTCTGTCTAAGTATATAGATAAGTCTGAAAAGTGGCAGCTGAAACCCTTTTTTATTCAGCATATTTTTGTAGGATATTGTGTTTATTACATAAATTTTATATCAGTAGCAGAGCTTAATATATATCACCTAAAATGCAGTCTTTGCAGGTATGGGGGAAAAATGCTAATTTCACTCTTTACTATGTTTCCAGGTCAAAGGTTGTTGCTGGAGGATAAACCATTTCTCACTATGTAGTTTCACCTTGTTTAATTGATTTGAATTTGAATTTATATTCCATGTTAAATAATGAACCATGCATTAATAATTAAGAAGGTTCAGTACAAATGGGAAGCGGTTAATGAAATATTAAATAAAGCACATTGTATTAGCCAGTATTGTAATCAATATACAAGATTTTAGGGTGTCCATTTTAGATGGTCATTATACTTTACTAGTTATAGTTACAATTCTCATTGATAACTCCATATGCACTTTCCAGGCCAATAAACAGGCAGCCTTTGCAAATGACCATATTTTTCTTTTGCCGTAAACAGCAGCAAAACATGGACATAAAAGAGGAATTCAGTTGGACTGTTAGAGCAATAAGGGTCAGTGCCAGGTGCTGTCCTACACCTCCGTCACACACCCATGCTCGTTAGGCTGAAAAAGAAAAGTTTGCAGGAGGTTTGGGGGCTTGGTTTTGTTGGGTTTTTTTTCTTCTTGCGTGAAATATCTTTCTGTGGAAAACAGTAATTATTGAAGCTGAACTTTTTACTGGGGCATTGCCTTTAGACCATTTCTTGGTTATGATTAATACAAGATTGAAGTTCTAGTCAGAATAACAATGAGATAACCAAATGAAAGATTAATGTGCTTTGTTTGTATGGCTATTATTTGCAAGGGAAAGATTTACTTCTCGAGTGTAGTTAATGAGACAGGAATTACCATGGGCTGACTCTCTTGACCTGACACTTCCTCCATTTCCTGTCTCCCTCCCTAGCTTTCCTTGGCCATCTTTGATAATGTTTGCTTGACTTGTTGAATCCAGGTGCAAAATCCTCATACCTCATCCTGTCATTTGGATTATATGAGAAGTATTTTTTTGGATCAAACTCAAATTAAAACCATGGCCATTAAGATGTAAACTGTGTTCCCTGGAATGGAAGCAGAGCTGATTGTTGCAAGCTACCCAGTGCAATCTGGCAAGCCTAGGTAGCACAGGAAAATGTGATTTCCCTCATGCCTGTTGATTCCTCAGTCAGAACATCTGGAGGATCAATCTTCCTCCGATTTCTCACAAGCAAAGCAAGCTCTGTACACGCAGCTGAAAATTAAAGAAAGTGGTGTGTCCTACTTGTTCTTTGAATAAAAAGGTTCCAAGGCTAGAATTTAAGTAACTCTTTTAGGTTTTTAATTTATTGAGACGTATACAGGAAATAAAATATTCATAGGAAACTCCTCCCAAAGGCATTTTATTATTAAACCAAAAAGCTGGAGTATATTATAGCAGCGCTCATTTAGGGTTTCTACATTCAAGCTTCTTCCTCCTGACCTTATTAAAGTAACCCAGTTTACACTAACTACTATTCCTCCCTCCCTTTTTTATTGTTAATGTCATTTCTGTTCTCCTCATATGGTGGAGACCTCTAAATGATGTTACTCAAGTGGCCACTTTTGGTCACCAGGGTAATTCCGGGCGATAATTTCCCCACATTATGCTTGAATTCCTGCTTAGATTTAGTACCACATTTAGTAAATACACATGGGCAAAATGTGGTGGGGCGGGCATGACCCATTCCTTAGGAGCTATTGGCTGAGATGAGGAGCGTGGGGTTGTCATCTCCATCACTCTGGTGGGTTCCTGCTGAGCAGAGAGCGCTGGAGGTGCGCTGGGAGCTGCTTAAAATGAAACGCTTCAGTAAACGAGAGGCACTTCTGGATGCTGACAGAACAGTGTTGGCACTGCAAGCCATGTATTCATATATGTGCTGTGTTGTGAAAATATGAAAAATAGCTCAGCAATGGCATAATTATGGGCAATTTGCTTAATTGCTTGCTAATTGTTGCTTGCTTTATTATGAAACAAGAGTGCTCTAAATGTAACACTGGATGGTTTGCATCCAAAATGTGTCAAATTCAAAACTGGCTTTTCATTAAGTCTTCAGCTACATGGCTTTAAAATTCAAGCACTCTATATTCTGTGCTTTAAGGTTTTTTCTTACTTTTTTAAATTGGTTTGGAAATTTTCTTTGCACAATTTCTAAGCCTCTAAACTTGCATTGGTGTAGTTGCAGTCTGGTGGCTTTTGAGCTTCTAATAAGTCTGAGTACTTTGCTAATGAATACATTTACAAATGTCTTTTGATCATTGCTACACATTTAGATAACGGTGGAGATGTTTTAAGGCTTCTCCAGGAGCTCCTGTTCTTGATTGTGTGACCCCTAGAGAAACACATCTTCCTTTCAACTCAGGAATTTGGATTTTTTCTTTTAAGGGATATGTAAAATTCTGAAAGTTTGGCCTTTTGGAAAAGCTCTTCTCTTCTTTTTCAACCAAGATATCCAGAGATAAGCAGAAGGTTAGACCAAAAGTCCTTTCCAGCCTAATCATTGTGATTGCGTGGTGCAAGTGATGACTTTTATGGCAGAGTTAGGAAAGAACTAGCCCTCTTGATGTTCTTTCAGTGGTACATCTCTCTTTTGAGGCTGGAGGGAAGGAGTAGAAAAGAAAGTGTGTTGTCTGTACACCAAGGATGTGCTTCAATGATCTTAATAGGTTTTTTCCGACCAAAATGATTCCATAATTCTAGCTTTTCAACATTCTGAGACTGCTGATAGCATACTCGCACCAACAGCCTGTTTCCCTTTGCAAATTTTCCATGAGAAACAGTCTTAAAACTGGAACAAGCTATTACTGAGGAGACTAGCACTGTAGAGCTCTACAGTTTTCATCTCCGAAAAGCAAAGAGGATAACCAACATTTTTATTTACTATCTCTAAAATCCCACACAGACTTTATTACCATGGGAAGTCTCTGATCAAAACAAACAAGGGAAAAAAAGGTATTTTTTGTAGCTGTTTTGGTTGAAGGGTAGCTCTCTGGCAAGGCTGGAATTCCATGTTTTCTTGAGTGAAGGTAAATATTTTTACTTGAAAACTGCTTTGACCTATAAATGATAAGACTGTGGAACAATGAAGAAAGTCTTTTAACTATTGTGCTTTTAGTTATATTTGACAGTTCTGATCTAAACATTTCTTAAGAGCTGCCAGACACTTTCTTTAAAAATATTCTTAGTTCTGCAGACAATTTTAAAAATAACAATTTCATTCCTAAAACAACCTGGAGTTCAAATCAAAGTGGTAGACTCACATGTGCATGCAGGAGTGTGACCTATTATATGAATTAAAAAGTCTCTTTTATAGTATTTGTATGTCATGTTTGAAGAGTCTCCATGTAGTATGGAAAAAAAACTATCTAAAATTGGGATTATAACTGAGTGAAGTAAGAAGTTAGATAGACTGCTGAGAGTTCAGTGGAATGTACTGTTTCTTCATAATATGTGGGGAATGTGCACTCTTATTTCCATTTATAAACCTGTCCAGTCGTATGTGAGAAGATGGTACTAGGTACTAGGCGCTGAATTGGTTTTGTTAGAACCATCATTTCTTCTGAAAAAATATTCAGAGGCAACCAGAACTTTCTTTTCCTTGATTGGTAGAGGCAGGTGTCAGAGGTGTTTCCTACCCCTGATTACTTATCAGACTACGCGGAATAGTCACCTGCATCACTACTTTGGGACGAGAGAGAAAGGCTCAGAAAATTTGATTGTCACCCACATTTAGAGTGACTTGCAGAGAAAGAAAACAGAAGGAAGCTTAAAGAGTAGCAGCCAGAAGGTGCTGTGGTCAACTTGCAGAGCCTTTGATAAACGACCACTTGAACACTGAACTTCATGCTCTCCCACAAGTGTGGCTGGAATGATATGTTAGGAAAATAGAGAATGAGTTAGGCTGACAAAAAGGAGACCTATTTCCTGGCCTAGAAGAGCAGGCAAAAAAAGGGTAATGCACAGTGAATATTCTTGCAGAAATTATGCTACAGTTTGTTCTAGTTTGAATTATTTTCCAAGAGTCATTGTTTTGGGGGTGGGGAAAGTTGTTTGTTTGTTTGTTTGACTTAGAAAAGGGTTTTTTCAAAGGAAAACTGTATATTTTACGTGGTATTAACCATAAGCACTGATGAAGAACATACTCTGACAACAATATTTTTAAAAGATTGAAAGAAAGATTATGATTTCTACAAAAGATGTTTCTTATAAATAATCCTGCATTGGCAGATTTTTTATTAAAAAATGCCAACTTAACACCAAAATAATTTGTAGTCATATTTTATGATTTTATCGTGTGTCCAGGATAGCTCTAAAGCTTTAGGGTTTTCATTCTTGGCTTTTTTTTCCCTTTTGTTTTGTGGGGTTTTTTTGGTTTTTGGTTTGTTGGGTTTTTTTGGTTTTTTTTTTTAATAAAACTAAAACTCAGATTAAAATATCTCTTTATTAACAGAATAAGCAAGACTGTAATTTTAACAGTACTCTTATTCTTAACATGGTAAGGTGTTCCAAGTCTCCTGGTAGTCTGGCAACACATGGCACAAAACTACTGTCCTGATCTTTGAAATGGTGTGGAGAACGTTTTATATGTGACCTTTTTTCTTCCACAGTTGCCTTGGCCAATGCTAAATGTTAAATTTTTTTTACTGTCAAATGCTTCCGTTTGATGTTTTAGCTTTGTGTACTCTCTTAATGTACTTTGAGAGAAATGGTATAGTAGAAGTGTTGTAACCACTGGCTGTGAAGAGCTCAAAACAAATAGGTATTATTTCCAAATAAATAATTGTGTGTTTTACAGCATTTTAAGGGGTTTTTTAATTAATGCAAAAAAGATCAGTTCTCTGTAAAATGGGAATAACTCAACACTCTGTCAAGGTTTCACCTGATTTCAGTGAATTGCCTTCATCAGAATAGAAGCAAACCTGGATAATTACAGAGCTTAAAACCCTTGTATATACTTAAATTTATGTCTCTAATGGCAGATAGTAGGACACAGAAAGATTAGACTAATCTACCGGTAGAAACTTCTTTTTTTTGCAGTAACTATTGCCTCTACGAAATTAGTTCCATATTTATGTCTCCTACTGCCCATCAAAACTGGATTAGTGTTTCAACAGCAAGGTGCCAAAGCTTTGTCAGGATTAAACTGAAAAATACTCAGGCAAAATGACTGAGGACATGTTGAAATGCCGGTAATACGCCAAAACAACTTTTATAAACAATCATTCCTCTAACTGACACGCACAGCATTCTGAAGGAGAAATAATCAAGAATAGAGCATTCGTGATATAACGAGCAACCAGTTGTCTTCTTAAACATGGTAGATTTCAAAAGAAGATGTATCCTGTTTTGGACAGCAACATTATGTATTTCAGTGCCTGAAGGAAAAACTTAATTCCTTTGTATTGAGATGTAACGTGGAAATAAGCGTTTGTGCTCTGCAGCTTTACACAGATTTCAACATGCAAAGTATTTGTTAAAACAGAAATGCAGCATCTGCTTAAACATAAAGCTCAGAGGGTGGGGAGGCTCCTACTCGGCACTCTCATTGCTATCAGTAATTTTAGTGGCATTCTGTCTCCAGTGCCTATGAGCCAGAATCCAATTTTAAATGCTATCTTCATTAAGACAGATATTAAAAACACGTCTGTATCTTTCATTGGGAAGCTTTGTGAAGAAAACACGAAATATCCCATCAGATATTCTTCTGCTCTTCTGATGTATTTAACCATGTACACAGGAAGAGAATATAAAATTAACACTTGTAATATTAAAATTATTTCAAGGAATAATTTGTAGAAATTTAATTCCATTAGTTTTTAATTTACCTACCATGGTAAAGCCATAATTTAAATGAAACAGGTCAAGAATATTTATGCATTACAAATTAACATCTTTCAGATTTAGCAGTTTACTTTGCCTTTGAACAAATTAAACTTTCTATAATCCTTTTTCAAGGGCACAAACCTTGCATCTACTGAAGAAATCTGGTTCGATTATTAGCAAACTATGGAGGTTACATCTTCTTTTGCTAGTACCCTTTGATTTTTCAAGGTTTCCAGTATTGAATGCGTGGAGAAATCAATTATCTTTAAAATACCTGTTACGCTCTTTCATTCTTATAGCTCTTGAGCACATCTTTGAAGCCAATGGACCATCTTTGGCTAGTGCCCAGTTTAGGGTTTTTTGCCTTAAGCAAAGCAAAACAATAAAAAAATCCAGTTTTAAGAGAATATTTAAAAAAATAAGAATTTTGGGGTTTTTTTCCAAGTAGTTCTATGCAAATATCCAGAGTAATGGCATTAAGTTATTATAACGTTTTTAGCTATATTACAGCAATAACAATTTCCAAAAGTGAAAATATTATTTTAGGTAAGTGACTGGTCCAGAGGACATGGTCAAGTTATGCCAGAGGAGGTTTAGATTGGACATTAGGAAAAAAATTTCTTCACTGAAGGTGTCATCAAGCATTGGAACAGGCTGCTCAGGGAGGTGGTGGGTTCACCATCCCTGGAAGAGTTCAAAAGGCAGGTGGATGTGGCACTTGGGGATATTGTTTAGTGGGGAATGGGGTGGTGCTGGGTTAGTGGTTTAACTCACTGATCTTAGAAGTGTTTCCCAACCTGAGCAGTTGTATGATTCTAGGAAATCGAGTGTACCAGGCCTTGTTATAGGGCTGAAATGATGGTAACAACAGTTCATTAAAGGTGAACTGTGACAGCACTGTGGGCCCCAACATCTGAACCTTCACTCAAGCTCTAGACCCGGAAGTCTTTTCTTCCCAAACTGTGGCCATCACTGTAGGGTGGTGATTGCTTTGTTGGCCTTGATTCCCCCTGTGCGTGTGTCCTCAAAACTCTGACAATGTCTTGTCTGTTTCCATCCTCCCAGCTATCGAAGTGAATCTGCAGAAAGCTCTGGCCGAAGCCTCTGAAAACTGCACGCAGGAGTGTCTGATCCTCGGCCACTCCGACAACTGCTGGATGCCGCCGGCTCTGACGCAGTTCCAGCAGCCCAACACCTCTTTGCCATCGTTTGGCTTCCAGCAAGGCTGGGGCCGAGGAGCCAGACCTGAGGGAAGGCACACTCTTGGGAGGCCCCTGCCAAAGGACGACAGTGACAAAGGCCAGGGGGGGCCCAGGCCCCAGTTCTACAACACCTGTGAGAGACATTGCGCCAGCGAGGATCCCGTCAAGGTCATTCCTCTGGCAAACTTCGCCGCGTCCCACCAGGCACCGGGGGCTGGGAGCAACACCACGTTTATACACGAGCACCAGCTGTAAATGCATATCTGACAAATCCCTTATTCCAGGCTTTAAGTGTGACTGTGTATAGTCACGGCCTAACGCCGTTCCTCAGGCGCGTACAAACTTGTTAGGCTTGTGAATATTTGTGTATATAGAATCCTAAATCTGAAACAGAAAATCTGAATCCTTAGTACCTGGTCGAAAGGTGTTTACCATGGTTCTTGGTAAAATCCAGAAAATGGGGAAGAGAACCCACAACCCAGAAACAATCAGAAGAAAAACAAAATCCTGTTCATTTTCTTACATGGGCCATGTAGTGCAAATATCTGCCAGCAGTTCTTCCTCCCTTTGAAGGCAATTCCTTAGTACATTGCGGGGAATATTGCAGTCTAAAAATAGCTTGCTCCAATTTTTCTTTGTTGTTGTAATTTATAGCATATTCATAGATTTCATCTTCCATTTGCTTAGCATTGGAGATCAAGTGAGCAATTTCTCATTTGATTACTTGTCATAATAGAATTATTAAGATCCTAAAATCTAATTCTTAAGAAGGATGGTATATCTCCCCACCAAAATTTATCTTATTATATAATTAAGAAGGAAAATGTATGTGACAACTGATTTTTATTTTAATTTTTATTGGCTCGATGTCCAGGTATTTATTCTCTGAAAGAATGCAATAGATGAAATAGAAAGCTCTCAACTAGGCTTTTCTGTGTGAAATAAACAACATGACAACGAGAGGATATGCAAGATCAAAACTGGAAAAAAAATAATAACTCTATTTTTTTAATTTCCAAGATTTTCCTTTCTATAATAATTGAAGGAACAATATTATACTTATTATGTTTTTCAAGCCATAAGTCTATTCCTCTTTTCTTTATTTTTTTTTTTCATCTTGCAGAGCTTGCTTTGGCTACTGTTCCTGTTAGTTGAAAATTACATGGGCACTGCTGAAAACAGTAGGAAGTGGGGTAGTGTTTTTGGCTGATGTGATGTCGTGGCTGCAAGCTACCGGTGTTTTAAAGACTATTATAGTGATGTGTACAGCTTTTTTTACAGCTATATTCACCTCTTGTAAGTATCCAGTAAAAGTTTAACTATAATATTAGTTACTTCACCACAAACCTGTGAGATTAAGAAGTACTCGTCATTGTGGATTAGTTGTTAGAGAATGACTGATAGTGCTCAGCAAAGAAAGAAGGATCTAGGTAATGGACGTTGGATAAATATAAACACACCTTAATCATATTGTTTGAGAAAGTCTCAAGGTGATTCTCTTTAAAGAGGAAGGATTTTTTTCAGTGGTCTGTGTACTGGAGAATATATTCTCTTGGTAAGTTCCACAGTGGATGAAAAGGAGATTCCTCTCTTAGATGAAAAAACCATATTTTCCTTCTAGTATTTCCTTCTCGTACTTTGTTGGTCTTTAGCCATTTCATCATTTGCAGTATGTACATACCAAGAATTCTTTTCCTTTAAGAAAATGCATAACTTTTTCGTTTTATTGCAACATTAAATGAGACAATCGAAGTTGTATGGAGGGAAAAACAGTGTGTGAATATTTCCTATGGGTAGAACTCTATGTAGGCTTCATAATGTAACTTAAATCTGTAATTTATAAACAAAACTGTGTGTAAAAATGCTGTAATATTAGCTGCTTGTAAAATTTACAGAAGTTCAAGTTGTTGAGGGTTTCCAATGAATGCTAAAAGAGCTTCTCTTATGTGCCCAGCAGGTATAAGTAGCTTTATATATCGCTGTCCCCACTGTAAATCTATTCAAACCACGTTTAGATTTTATGTGCAAAATAAAAAAAATTAAAAAAACTTCACTTTTAACCTACTGATAGGGTTTGATTAATGGACATCAGATTATCTAATGATGTACTTCTTTTGCTTTCTTTTTGTTTTTTTTAAAGTAGTTTTCAATAACGTTTAGAAAAGATGTGGCACATTGGCTTCCAGTTGCATGTAAATCCTGGAAAAAAATTATAATCCTTTGGGTACTGACACACAATAGCTGACACGTCTCATTTCCAATTCGAGGACAATTAAAAAATTGACAAATTAATTCATACCTTATGTATACAAAGTCCTTTGTTGTTTGCTTTGGAGGCATCATGAGGAGAGAATTCAGCAGTTCTTTTCAGGGATATGCAAAAACTAAGCTTATCTGCAGTTTACACAGATTTACCAAACATCCTAATTGTGCAAATTTAGAATAATGCTGACAGTAATGCTTCCTACTGTAAGCAGAGGTCTTTAGTTTTTATTACAGAGCACTGCTATATGAAATGTTTATGGAATTGGCAGCTCCATTGGAAAACTCTCCTTTTTTTTTTTTTT
>VZRS01008062.1:154060-217987 GCA_013398055.1 Ifrita kowaldi
GGTCTTTTGATTCTCTCTATATTTTGCAGCTGTCAGTAGGATGTTAATGTGTTATGACATACTCATCATATCACAAAGGAAGAAATGATTCATCTTGGAGATCAGACCTGCCACATAATTGTACATTGACTATAACAAATCAAAATAAATTATTCCTTAGAATATACATACACATTATACATTGGCTACACATGAGCACCTGTGGGCATGTGTGTGCTGGGAACAATAAAATAAAATTAAATTAGAATTGCAAGGAACTGGTAGTTGACATATTTCAAAGGTAAACTATCTGAAATATCTCATTTTCTGACGAGGCAGGTCCTACATCTCCTCTCTTCCCTTCATGTCAAGTCTGCCTGTGTCTAAAATTTCTGGGTCTACCATAGCTCACATGTACACACACATGCACACACACATATTTCTCCTGAGGAAAGACTTCAACTTTTGTGGCAAAACTGAAGAAAGCGTGTCAGGAAGCTGTTGGGAAAAAAACAAAAACAAAAACAGAAGCAAAAACAAAAAACCCAACCCAAAAAAGCAAGCAGCTTCTTTCCTACAATTGCATTTGGATTCTATCCAAAATTCACCCTCACCGCCTTTTACTCTTGACACATTTTCCCCATGGAGTCAAATTTTTTTTATTATTATTTTTTAGTCATTTAACTTATTTTATCTTACTTGTGTGGATTTGTGGAGAAAACAATTCTATATACAATATACAGTAAAATGCTAGTTACATGATTAGATTTGTTCCATACGGTGTAACAATAAAGGAAAACCTTTGCCTTCAAAGTGATGTGTCACACAGTCTAGTCTAGATTATTTCCCCCTCCAAACTCATGCTTGTTGCACTCCTGAGCATCGCATCAAAGTTTTGGGTAGCACTGGCAAAAAGGATTATTTCCATATTGTAAAGCATTCACTGCTAAAATAAAAAACAAACAAATGAAAAAAAAAACAAAACCAAACAATTAAAAGAAAGATCCGAGTCAAAATGTTTGAAGTGAAAGATGCTGTTTCTTTGTTTTCCTGAGCTGTGCTGTATTCTGAAGTGTAACTTAATTCTAAAGAATAATTAGGCCCGTCTGCCTGGCCAGACAGAGACTGCGGAGCACCTGCTCTCCCCGGGCCGGGAGCTGGCCGGATGCGGGTCATTTAGCTAATTAGCATGGCAGTGAGCCCGTGCTAATAGGGCCTGAGGGTTTATGAATGCGAGCACGAGGCAGCTCCGCACAGCATCAGTGGTGTGGTGCTGGACCCAGCCAGGACTCTTGGCTGGAGCAGAGCAGTCCCTTTGCATCCTTGACCCCGGTGCACCTGGATCTGCTCGGGATTTTTGTCAGAGAAGGGAAATTTGGCTCTGCTGTATCCTGAGCAAGCTGTAATCCATGGGGAACTCCATCAGCCCAAACCACCAGTACTCCCCTGCTTCCAGCATGGTCGAGCCAAAGGCAGAGACCTAAATATTTCCATTGGTGATGGTTGAGTAGCTCAAGGTTGTTCCAGTCAAGCTGACAAAGTCTTCTAAAGTTGGAAAATTTAGGCTTGGCCTTATTTGATTTCTCATGTTTTACTTTTGCAGGTTTAATACCGACCCTTAATCAATGATGAGCAATTAAATGATCACACTGCAGCTTGCAACCCTCATTTTGCTGGGTAAATAAACAGGAAGGAATTGGTTTGTGCAGACACAAAGTAAAGTTGAAGGCAAAGATTTTATTTGGTATACATAGGAAAATTGTGTATAACTTATGTTATCCCTAGTGAAGAAAGAGATTGACGATTTCTTGTAAATATTTGAGTTTGTATTTCTGGGAAATCTCCCTGCTCTATGGCATACTACAGGATCTGAGAGTGAGCAGTGTATGTCTGTGTATTGAAACAGCCCTAACCACACCACAGATAATGCAGCTGGACCTCATATACTACAGTCCAGCGGCATTTAAAGTCCAGTAAATTTGCAGTAGTTCTATTTCAGGTTTCTGTACAGCATGTTGTCTTGTTAATTACAATGCTTATTAATAAACTAGATCCACGAAAGCAGTTTTCTCCTTTGCGCTGTTTTCTTTGGGTTTCTGAAGCACAAGTTGTTTAAAAGTATTCCCCCAGCTGTGCTTTTCTCCCATTTTCAGCTTTCCATATTTCCTTTTATGGGGAAGCCCCAAACTGTCAGAAAGTCAAGAAAATTTACCTTTATTTGCAGTTGCTTCATGCACCTGAGTAGCAGGCTTCTGGTAAGCGGTAAAAATATTCCCACACAATGTGTACAGCAATTGAGCTTTATATGATCAGAAAAATCTTCCATTTCTGTGTCATTTCTCTTTGTACCAAGCTCCCTCCTTGTACTGTGCCTCTGATACATTTACTTATAGAAAATCATTATGAGCTGGAGGCAGGAGTGTTTATGGTGTTTGCTTTGTTAGAAAATAAGCTATTTCTAATTGAGAGAACATGGTTAATGAGTTGTTGTTGAGCTAAAGGGATTATCCTCTCACCATGAATGTGATATAAAGAAATAACCATCAAACGAGGAACTAATGAAACAACACTTTATGCATTTTTCTATCTTATTTTAGTCCATATTTAAAGAGCAACTCTTGTTGGCCTGACACTGAGGCAATAACATCTTATTTGATGCAGTTATGGCTTTGCAAGAGTAGCTTTCTTGTCTGCAGGACCCTTTCAAGCAGGAAAATATTATTTATCTTGGCATCAAAGCTGTGCACAAGTGTATTCCCCTACTGCCAGTAACTGCTGACACATCGGTTGCTAGGCTAGATAATATATCCAGCCTCCAAATTAAGAAAATGGATGAAAATTTGTGGAGCTGAAGGGTTTCCCTGGTTTGGATGGAGCTCACGACATTTTCGCAGGGCCACCTTGGGAGGCAAGGGAAGTGTGGAATTTCACAGAGATGTGGCAGAACGAGAACAGAGCAAGGCAGAAATGTGTAGTACCTGAAGAAGTGCCGAGTTTTGCCACTGGTGTCACTGTGCAGAGCTGCAGGGCAATTGCAGAAGTTGTGTTCCCTGGGAGCCACCGTTTTCTTTCCTCCCTGCAGACACAGGGAGCACCTGGAGCCTTGCTCTGGCAAGGTGGAAATTCCTGAATCCCAGGGATTTGCTGGGTAGCCCTACAAAGTGCAATATTTTCACCAAAGCCCTGCAGCACTGGTGCAGTGCTCAAAAAACCCCTCTTGCCTGTAGGATGGGCTCAAACACCCGTTAGGTAATTCGGGCTGAGGTAAAGGCTTGCTGGAACATGCACATGGATTTATTTTAAAAGAACATTTGTTTACCAGCAGCAGGCAGTTCTGGAGATGTGCTGCCCGCATGATCTTTTAGCATTCTTGCCTTTTCCTCAGGTTTTTCCAGGTGTGGCCTCAGGACAGAGCTGCAGTTGGAGCAGCCGTGAGTCTGCTGCTCCTTAGAAGTGCCACGCATCAAGCAGAAGAGGAAACGAGCAAGAAGGTGCTTCCTGTAGCAAACAGAAGACAGCTCTCCTGCCTTGAATGGTCGTGAAAATCATATTTTAAGAAGGTACTTGTGGACTCTACTTGCAAATAAGTATTTCTCCAAGATGTATCCTTTGTGTCCTCGTCCTTGCATTCACATTCTAGTATGAAAATATGGCATGCCTGATAACTACAGTGAGACTAGCACTTTTATTTTTATTATTTTCCTGATTTAGATGTCTTTTGTTGGTGCTAGTTTAATGCTTCAAGCTAAAGCTCTAACAGTAGATGTGTTTAGGATGTGACAGCTCTGTCTTCATGTTTCATTCAAAGCAGAAACTAAAATCTCTAAGTCCGTGCAGTGTGCTTTTCACTGTGGAATTGGTGCTACCTCTTCTCACTCTTTTTCTCCACTAGGATTAAGAAGCCTGTGTTTATGAAAAGGAAAGTTACTGTGTACATCCATCCAAGAGACAGATGAATGAGGTGCCTGGGAGCTCTGTACAAGATTTTAACCCATAGCTCTAAGCCACCAGCTGTGATGTGTTCTAGAGCAGATGAGTAGGATGTGCAAAGAGAAAAGGACATTTTATAAGGCACTGAAATGAAGTTATTCATTGCCACTGCAGCTGTTGTGCATGTAGTAAAAGAGTTGATTAACATAATGAGATTAAACTAAGAGAAATTGCTTTTAACCTGTGCTTCGCTTGAGTTGTTGTTTAGTTACCAGAGATGATAAAAGACTGTACCCAAAGCTTGTCTAAACTTTCCAAATGTCAGCTGTTCTATAAAGGATGTGGGGTTTTTCTTCTCTGCTGTGTAGATCAGGCTTCTGTATGCAGAGAGAAGTTAAAATCAGTCTGAAAAAATGAAGTGATTATAGGAGGGGTGAGTAGGAGGGGGGAAAGGTGAATATTTTGAATATTTTTGGGGAAAAAAACTCTAAATACACAGGCAAGCAGGAAAAATGAGCAACTTTTCCAGCTAACAGGTACACTGGGCTGCCTGCAGACCTGCGATGCAATGCTAATTTTATCCATTAGCATTTTATAGATATGTAAAATTTTAGGTTTGCATAGAAATATCTGTTAAAATCAATATAATCAAGATCTGTAAGGACAAAGGAGACCTACTTGGTATACTTTGAGGCCTATTTAAAAAGGCTCTTTCCCCAGGAAATCTTACAGGCTCATTTCTAGAAAATATAAAGGGTTTCTTGCTGTTGCTGTGCAAAAGCAAATGCTTTCAAGTGATTCGAACTGGAGAGACCAGAATGGAGCAGAATGGTTTAAAAACTGAAATTTGATGAAAAAAGAAAGATATATAACCAATCTACCTACAAATATAGACACTCCAAATTTAATTATCATTGTTTGCAAAGTTCATCTCTGTGTGAGAGACAAATGCCAGCATTGGGTGTCACGCTAATTACTGTATATAATCTAGAAATATTCATCACTTTATGGAGGCGTGCACAAAGTCAGAGCTTCCTGTCTTGGCAGATCCAAGCTGATGTTTGTTTGTTTTAATTGCAGCAGAGACATTTAGCACCGTGCCTGCCTGGTAATGCAGGAAATGTAATGCAAGGCCTTGACATCTGAAAAGTAAAGACTGTCTGAGCAGACTGGCTCGTAAAAATGATTCTGGGGAAATTGGCAAAGAAAACAAGTCTGTGAAATTCTAAACAAGCGTTTTAAATGCAGGAAAAAAATAATCGGAAGGGTCACATTTGCAGCTTATGTGCTGCAGATAATGTGCTGCACAGCTCCTTCCCTATAAAGCAAAATTGTCACCGTGAGGCAGGGTAAGATTGAGCCTTTTTGTTAGCTGGAGTCACTCTCCTGCAATGATTGCACACAATCAATCTGCTTGGGTTTTTAAATGCTTTTTATCAGATTTCAGCCTATTGACTCAACAATGTGTTTCTTGTCAGTGTAAAACTACTGAATATTAAAGAAAAGATAAAATTTTCCAACCTCAAAGCTGTCACTTCAGTCTACAAAAGGCAGTTATTGAAGCCTATTACTGTTTTGGCAGAGCTTGTCTGAAATTCCCTCAAAATATGCCACTAAAATTCAAAGAAAAGACTATGAAAACACTAATATTGAAGATTTATGTTGTAAAATTTGAGTAAATTTGCATATAAATGATTCATTGAATGTAAGAGATGTGATGAAAATTCAGGAATCTTTGTGTTTACTCTTTTTAGAACATCTGATGTGAGTACCTGAATCTAATTAGAATGAAAGTAAATCTACCCAGCAGGCTGAACACAAGCAAACAGATAAATAAATACACATTTGCCTATTACATATTGGGAGAAAAAAAATCTCTGTGCTTCTAATTAGACACAAGAACGAAGGACAGCTACATCACCCGTAATTTTAGGGAGCTTTTTTGTCAAAGTTCATTGTCTAAAGCATCCCTAAGCTGGGGATGGGGGAAAGGAACCTGCAGGGGTAATTCCTTCACTTGTAAAATTTCAGCATCTGCACGTGTCCACCTGAGAATGGAGAGAAGCTGGAAAATTGAGATTACACATCTGCCTTTTAGATGGCTAAAATCAAATGAATCCGAACCCAGTGTCTGCATAGAGGTTTCTATTCTAAGTATGAAACGGAGTGTGATGAGTGAATACCAAACATGAGAAGCCCAACCCCTCTTCTCCAGCAAGCACGACCTCCCTTCTCAGGATGGTTTTCCTGCCAGGATGCACCTGGGTGTGTTTTGTGCTCGTGCCAGGTTCCTGTCAGAGGGGTGCAAGAGGCTGACATTTGATGTGTGCAGAAGATCAAAGAATAGGATTTGCGCTAAAGCCAAATTGGCAAATATTTTTGTTTTCTGTGACAAGTTTTGCTTAACTAGCACAAGAGGCAGCCGAGCAGAGAAGTGTGCTCCCATGGTGAGAAACAGAATCTGTTTAAGAAGCTGAGTGCAGTTGCTGGGTTGCCACTTCCCTTTCTTCACCCCCTTGCTCAGTGCTGTGCTGGCACATCGCTGTGTTGTGTGGCATTTGGAAAGCCAACTGTGCTTAGGCATGTGTACCTGTACCATAGAGGAACCAAACAAAAACGTTAAATAATCCTTCTCTTTGTGTAGGGGAAATAGCAAGAGGGAAAAAGAAATCTAGAAGTATTCTTCTAGAAAAAAGAAGTATTGCCTTCATGCCGGGAAATCAGTAAATGGTCTTGACTCTTCAGAAAATAAAGCAAGCGCTTCTGAAGTGGGAAAATGTATTTTTATGAGTTTACCTGCTTGCTAACTGCTTAAACTTGAACCAGCTGTGGCTACAAGAAGGCAAGAAAAGTGTTATGTCAATGAAATTGCTTTCCCACAGCATCATTTGTCACCTGGGCAGAGGTCACATGCAGAGGAAGAGCCCTTCAGTGAGGAACTCATGTTGGGCTGACCCAGGTGGTGTCACCAATTCTCCTTAGCCTGGGAATCTCTTGGAATGCCATCATCCACATCCAGCTGTCCAGAGCAGCACAGCTCTGACAGTGCCATTTTTAACAGGGAAAGGACTAAAATCCAGTTTTCCATTAAATCGTTTCAGTATTCAGCAGCTCCTTCTGGGCACATCTCAAACTCCTTCTCACTGGAGTTTCCCAAGTTTACTTGGACAAACTCTGCGCCATTAGTTTTAACATTTTTTTACTAATTATTAATTCATTACTTGCTGGACTGTGTCAACACTACATGTTCTCCACATGGTCAGGAACGAGCTGCCAAAAGCCTGTAGCTCAATAGCAGCTGCCTTAGTCAACGGATCTGTCTCACATGCTGCAGCACGTGGCACTAAAATTAGGATTTGTTGCCAAATTTGGCAAATTTCTGCTTCCCAGAAAGGCTCTCAGCTCATGAGATTGCCAGAAACACCTATTAGATAAGGTCATATTTGGCTGTAGTTGGCAAAAACTTAATTAAAGTAACACCAGCTGTAGTAATACCAGTGGTAGGGAGCTTTTGGCAGATGCAATGAGGATTTTAGTCTGAAAAACATCTTTAGTAGTGTTCTCCAAGTCAATTCCTCAAGGATAAATGACCTGAGATATAAGTTTAAGATGGGAAATGTGCTCAGGCACTAAAAGTGTGGGTGTTGGTATGAAAGGAATAATGTCAGAGTCACATTTACCTGGTTCTCAGCTCAGCTGGGAATAAATATGCACAGTAAAATAAACATGCACTCTGTATTTTTTATATCTCTAAATCATTTTCCCCCAACTTTATTCTTTGTATCATAAACCTTTTTAACTACCCCAAAATTTTCTTACTGTGAGTTATCCACCTTCTGAAGGAATTTTCCCCAAATCTTTAGTTACCTTCACAGACCGGGTGTGACGTGAAAATATCATAAGAATAGATATAAATTCAAAGAACTTCTACTTGTGGTTTCAGTGCAGAAAGTTCATATCCAGAGTAGGAAAATTATTCTTTTATACAGCTACATTACACTTCTTGCCTTGAAGTGCAGGTACTTGATAAAGTTACATATTCATATTGTATTTCATGCAGACTTTATAACTTGATTTGGCATTTTCTTAAGTGGAGTCTGTGGCAGCTGTAATAACTAAGGGCTCACAGATTGTTCTGCACAGGAATGGGCCCGTTTTTGCTCAGTTTATGAACACTAATTTAAACAGGCTGAGTTTGTGACTATTGACTCCATAACTTTCAGTTACCGTAAAGGGTTTAAAATTAAGTGATCGAGTGCTGACCCTCTAGAGGGGCTTTGGCTGTTCAGCATAAGTCTAAGAAGTTTTACATAAGTAGATTTTAACTATATTGCTTGATAAAAGAGCCGAATTAATCAAGGTTATTGTAACCTTGTTTATTTAAATTTAAAAAAAAAAAAGAATACTGGGTGTTTATCACAGTAGATGGTGTAGTAAAATTGCATTTTACTCCTGAAATGTGTTAATTTATGGTAGTACTATTACTGTGGAAAATTATATGTATTGAAATAACACTGACAAAGGTGATTTGTACAAACTAGCGTTACATCCCACATTTCTGTCTTTAAGCAGCAGAGGTAAAAAAAGATGGTGAATATCATAAATTCTGGGTAATATTTTTGAATACTGTGGCAGTTTGTTCCCTCCTGGCCTTTCCATGCAACTGTCACAATTTCAGCAACAAATAAAATGATTTTAGCAGAAATGGAAACAGATGTACCTCTCAATTTCTGTTTAAGGGAGCTTGCATTCTAGAGTAATTTAAATGTGGTGCTAGAAATTAGGATAGCAAAAGTAATTGAGCCCTTCTAATTTTAATATAATTATCAACAAGCGAAATTAAGAGGAACCAGTTAAGCTGAGTGCTCAAGGAAATGCAGTCAATAGGGAAACTGTCAACAAAGCACATCCTGGTTTGTAAAGCTGTCGTGAAATTTTAGGAGTCGAATTCTGTAATGGAATGAAATTAGCATTAAAATTTCTATTAACATGATAACTTTTGCAGTTAAGTTACACTGTCCAGCTGTCCCTACCAGAGCTTTTGTCTCCTTTGGGTGCAAGCTTTAAAGTCCTCAGACTTTGCAGATGTGATTTCCTTTTCATTTGCCATTACTAACATTACTACTTGTCCCAGTAATTTTATTTGGCCTTTCCCCAGTGCAATTCTCCAACAGTATTTGATAATCCTTGTGCTGCTGCATAAGAATAGTTGAAGATTTTCTCCAGAGAGATACTCATCCCTGAGAAGGCAGGGAATAGGAGAGCCTCACTGTCATTTATTGCTCAGAAAGCGGTGCTGTAATTCTCTGTCATTGCATCATCTGTTCAGCCCAGGTTATTCACTCTTCTGCATTATCGAGATTGCATTTTTCCTCCCTGAGAAATAGCAGTTGTAACAGGCTGTTTCCAAAATGACAGCTTAAGTGACTCCATGGTTCTTTAATATCTATTCAGAACTCTTGTCTCCTTGCAAATTTTCATTGCTTTCTTTAAAAGCAGCCTGTGAGAAAGGTAATACATTATTAATGCTACATGTCATAAAATAAAATAAATACTTACCTTTTGAAGAACCTGATCCACTAATCAAGAGTAAATGAATGCACCTGAATTATTCAAAGAACCTCAAACAGTGCAACTTGTACTCAAATTGAATATTGTGAATAGAATATTCGCAACATAACAAAAAGAATCTCCAGTCGTATTAACTCCTCCATTTTCATAACAGGAAATGAGATTTTTATTCTTCTTTTTAATCATTGTAAATATTTTGCCCACCTTGCAAAGGCAAAGAGGTCCAGGGCAGGTTTCTGTGCTTTGTTACCTTTAAGCAGCCTCTTAAAGTAGTGTTTATGTTAATGAGAGCAGTTGTTGGGGCAGGTGTTCCATGTTTCAAAGGAAGCAGGTAGGGCTCTGTTCCTGAGCTGCAGAGTCATGTCTCGGCCGCCGGGAGCTGCAGGTTGGCACTGGCTGAACAGCTGTGCAAAGAACAGGGGAAATGCCACCACTTGTTGGCAGAAAGGGAGCACTGCTGAGCTGGCAGCGTTTCCAACCTGTGAGTGACAGCATCAAGGGCAACACAGCAATGAGATCTCAGGCAATTAATTAAGAGCAGCTCCTGCAGCCAGAATTTGTTTCCTCCCTATTACAATCCATTCATGTCCATGAAGTTTCTGGCACTGCTTCAGGAATTTTTCACTACAGCACCCTGTTTTTCACAGTGTGGTGTTTCTACCATATCCCTCACAGATATTTGCATTCCCCAGCAGTTTTCTTTGGGAAAAATATCACCCCAAAAGTAGCTGTGCCCCATATCTCAATGCATCTGCAAAATATTGTCCTTACAAATGGAAGGGTCCCAAGTTCTGGGTCGTGTTCAGGTTGTCATTTCCTTTAGATGTTTTTATTGAATAGATTCTCCTGGATTCAAACAGACCTGCCCAGGAACAGTTAGGAATGTCAGATTGGTAAAAGCAATTATATTGTTCACAAAGTAAAGCAAAGTCAAGTCTAGGAGAATCGAGTTTGTGATTCTATTCCTTGCTGGTTCTATGGTCCAGTCTCGAGTCCTTGGGATAATCAAATCTCCCTTCTCAGTTTCAGTTTGCCCATTCAGTAAATTCCTGATTTCCCAGTATTTCACTACAAACAAAATTTTCTCGGGGAGAAGACAGGTAGGAGGGGAGAAAGACATCTTCAAGAAGACATATATTACATCTCAAAATCTAAAAAATAACAGTGTGGTGCTTCAGACACACAGTGTCTGTCCTCACTCACTGGGGCTGGAGAGCTGTTGGAATAGTTTGGAACAGCGTTTATGTGAGACTGAAACCAATGCTGATATTTTCTATATTCTAATACCAATGTAACCTCTGTGCTGCTCAATAAATCACACAGATATGTTTAATTTAAACAACCTGGAAGTGCTACACTTCTGAACAGGATTTGAAATTGCAGCTGCCATTTGGAATTTGAGATTTGGCAGGCATTCCTCGACCCGTGTGCCTATTACCAGAGATTCCAAATTAATGCTTAAATCAAGTAGCAAGTTTGAGACCTCAAACCTGATCCAATTCCTGTTAAAATCAATGGGTTTTTTCCATGGAATTCACTGGCCATCTGTTGAAACCAAATGTGCTCTGTATTTTGTAACAAAAAGAGTAAAAAGCAAGAGAATTTTTTCATCTCAGACAGTATTTTCCCTAGAGAAAAGCCACAATCTGGAGCTAAGGGATTTACAAACCCCTTTTGTTCCATCCTGAAGGAACAAAATGTCTCCAAATACCAATATTCCCATTAGCTTTATGTGCCATGTCTCTGGAATAAAGACATTTTTTTCTGGTTGTGATTCAAAAACATTGCAAATATCTGCAATAATCTTGAGGAAAAGCAACTTCTGCCTGGAGAACATGCCAATTTCCTTCAGAACTTAATATAAGAGCATTAAGTACACACTGAGCTCTTTCTATCAGATTTAATTGAAATGTAAGACAGTGTCACTTAAGTGTTATTATATTTTTCTACTCAACTTTGATCACATTTACCTGCCTGCAGAGATGCCTTTACAAACTGTTTTAAGCTATACACTCCATCAGTGATGTGCTATCTTTATATTTATGTACATAGAGACAAGCTCTTTTTCAATACAGAGTGAGCAGGTCAAAGCAGAGGCAGAGAGAATGTATTTGTCACATCTTCTACTCAATCTCATTTGTTTTTCCATCTACATGTATTCATCATAAATCTACTAAAACACGCTGCAATGCACTGGAAGGGCAGCCTCAATAATGTCAGGAGATTTATGTTAGCAGGACTAGATTTTAACAGCAGTATCACTTTCCATTCCAAGCCTGTGATAAAACCTCTGCTGCTGTTTGAGAGCTGTCTGACAAAACATTTCCTTGTTTCAAACGTGGCAGGGAGATGAATGATTGGCTTGGCAGAATGCTGCAGATAAAAGGTTAGGAACATTCTTTATCCAGATTATTTTCTGAGCATAACTTGGAATGAAATATAGAATATCCCATTTAAATCTTGACTCCTTATTCATATGTTTTGCTGGGTGCTGGAATTTTTAGGACCTGAGCAATCAGAACCAATATCCAGTGAAGCTGACCAAAATATTTTCACCAGCCTTCAGTGGACCTTGAATCGTGCTAAATAAATAAGGTTTCTCTTACAGCATTGGAATGATGTATTTTCTTAATTTATTTTATATATTTTATTTAATATATCTCTCTCTAGCATCAGAAAGAAAATGTATTTACTATTAGTTAGTAAAATTAATGATTACTTTGACAATTAACCACCTTTCTTCCTGTTCTCCGTAGTTTGAGTATGCCTTGCCCTGTGTTAATATCCTTCACACCACCTTTTTCCTGTCAGAATATTCAGGCTGAACACTAAACCAAGCAATTTCTATATTTGCAGTGTATTTTTCATACAAGAACACCTCTGGACAAATAATTACAATTTTTTTACAGTTCTATGCTCTCTTGGCGTGCTTTGATTTTGAGATCAGTGTCTGGCAAGCGTCGATCTAATCTCTGGTATAGGCTGAATCTGGCAGCTGTACAGAAGGAGCTCTGCCTGGATGAAGGAAGGGCTGCCTGGCAGAGAACCCCTTTTCAGGATTAGTTTGGTGTATCCTGATTGTGTTATTTGGGAGGGATTCCAAACCTAATAAAAATCATTTGTGAAAAATGGTTTAAGTGTGATATAGAGAACAAAAAGCATTGACAATGCTGGGGAATAATATCTGACTTTCCTGTGTTATCAGTCGGTCATAGAATCTAACTGGCCCAGCTGTACAACATGGCACGAATCATTAGGGTGACATTATCCTGTCCTCACTCATTTCTTTTCTGCTCTATCTCCCAGGGCTGAGGTGGACAGCTATTTTTGGTTCTGAGAGCTCTCATATGCCAGGTCCCACATGAATGGATGCTGTCCTCAGTCTCACTCAACATCTGTCACATCAGCAGCAGGCAGCAGGAGATGTTCCACACTCAAAAGCCGGTGACACCTGACAATGCAGCTCATTTTTCAGGAACAAGCAGCATCACCCAGCTCCTTGGGTGACGAGATGAGGAGCAGCTGTCTTGGGACTTTCAGAAGAGCGAAAAAACCGGGATCTTTCCTCATGAGCAGACTCAGCTGCAGCACAGGTTTCTCCAGCCAAGCTTAAATCAATTCAGGACCTACATCCAGCCTGCAGCCACAGGTTCTTTGGGTCCTGTCACTCGGTAATGGCATGGGCAGAGTGGCAATAAACTCAAAAGTGGAGTGATTAGGAGTACATTAGAAAATGATGAGTGGTGTCTGACAGGTGAAGAGGAATTAATTGCCCATCAAAGAACTAGAACAAAACCAGCAAAGAGTTCAAAGCATGGCAGAAAAGGTGGCTCTTCAGAAGGCTGCAGTTCATGTCTGGCATTCCTGGCCGTAACTGCTGTCACTGCTTAGAGCTTAATGTGTTCAAGAGGACACAGCAGATGCTCAGAGAAATCCTCTGTATTTTATTAAATATAGGAACGATGTCAGCTCAGCAGATGCTGAAGCTACAAATGGTTGGATCCTGAGAGGGATGCAGGAGGAAGCACCGTACCCACTTTAGCATTTTCTTAGTGCCTCGTCAAATTGTACCTCCCCTGGGAGAGCCAGGTTGTGGTTTGTAGCCACTACAACCTCCCCAATGGGATGAAAATAAATGATTTTTCATTTATAGCTAACCAGAACTTGCTCATTTAGTGACTTGTTTGCTTCTGGTTCTGCGTTTCCACTGTGTTTGCTTTCCTGAGAACAAGGCTGCTGCTTCCAGTTGCTTCTGGGAGCTTCCAGAAGGTTCTGCAGCCCCCAGGTGGGCTGTGACTGGCAGGCTGTGGTCATTGGGTGACTCCTGAGCGGGGCTTGAATAAAAGGGTCTGTGGGGCCAGCTGGGCTCCTGCTGCTGTGGGAACTGTGCCCTGGCAGGTGAGTGGTGCCCACCCGGCAGGTGGGTGATGGGGATGCCCTGGAAGGCGCAGGAGAGCTCAGCTGGGGTGGTGTGGTGTGGGACGGGAGTCAGGGCCTGGGGTATCCCCCAGAACACCTGAGCTGAGCTTCCTTCAGCTCAGGAGTGTCTTCCAGGCACATAATAGCAACAAATAGATATGAAATTTTGGGCAGTTTTTCTTTCTCTGATTTTGACTTTGTTCTGTTCCATACAAGCTGGGCTGAACTGTGCTTCTATCACAAAGCCTTATCAAGGAGCTGAGTCTGTATAAACAGAAGGATCACCCTGAAGGAGTGACATTTAATTGTGGTTATGGGTGTTCTTTGGCCATTGTAGCCTTTATTCTGTCTTTGGGAGAGTCAGAGAAATCAGTTTGTTCAGCATTTGGAAGGGAAAACAAATGGGTGATTTTATTGCTGTCAACAGCTGCTTGATGGGAAGGTCTGGAGCAGACAGAGCCTGAGTCTTCTTGGAAATGCAGAAGGAAAAAGCTGAGACACAACAGACAATAAACCCAAGGATATTCCAGTTAGACACAAGAATTTTTTTAACATGTGAGTGGTCAGACCCTGGAATGAGGTGTCGCAGGGGTTGCGGAATCTCTGCCACAGGAGAGACTGAGGACTCAGCTGGGCAGCCTGATCTGCTCACCCTGCTCTGCTGGTCCCTTCCAACCTGAATTATTCTGTGATTTTATGAATCCTATTGGTTAGTCTATAATACGTCTCTTCATTACTACACATGCAGTAGATTTGAATAAAAATATTAACAGAAGTAGGCTGTGTGAAATTTGAATATCCTACTTAGCATTTCCCTATTTCTTTCTGCATGTTTTTCCTGATCATGATTCCCCTTACTGAAGAGGAAATGCTTTCTTGTAAGAATTTCTGAATAATCCTGACAGGAAAGAAGTCCCTAGGCAAGACCCCCAAAACGATCTTAATTTGAAATTGAGTGTTTAGTAATGTTAATTATTCTAATTTACCTTTTTTTTCTTTATGCCCAGTGCTCAGGATTCAACATTCACATTGTGAATAAAAGGGATTATTGAGAGGGGTTGTTTAGGTTATGTTCTGGGAAAGCAAGAGAATGGAGATCATTGCAATTCTGCTTTGTTTCTGATGCAGCAGCTGACATGGTGAATGGACAATATGGAATCTAGGAGTAGATTTATTATAAAATATACATTTCCTGCTATGAGCTCCTCAACACTTGGATTGACATAAAGTCTCAAAATCACGTTAGAAAGATCTTTGCCAAAAAAAATGAATGGAAGAGCTTTGGAAAGACAAAAAGAGCCTTGGCTCAGTATGAGTCTTCTGGGATGTTATATTTTCCCTAAGATTAATTTAATACAACATATGTCTGAGGAAAGAGCCTGGAATAGGGTAAATAGTAGTCTCACAGAAGGAGCTACCCACTCACTGTGTAGGTGTTTCTAAAAATTTATAGGGCACTTTTACTTATTTAATCACTTTCTTTTCCAGCTTTTCTTCAGAGGGTTTGTTACTGAAAGAAAACAGAAGTGTCTGTATAAAGTGTCTTTTTCATTAGTCTTTGCTATCAGGCCTTGTAATACACAGAAATTCTGCCTTTACTTTGTGCCAGTCCCCAGAATACCTCTGTACATTAGAAAAAACAAAATACAATAGAGATGTCTTCTGCAGAAAGGCAGTGAATTTTATGACATGGTTAGTAGAGAAAGAGGAGAAGATGGCAAACTGCTCCAAAGCCATCTCCTCTGTGCCACTCACAGATCTCTGCTGTATCCAAAGGATACACAGGAGTCTTCCCTCACTTGATCATTTCTCAGAGGAAGCCTTTTCCCAGCTTTGATCATGCTTGTGGCCCTCCTTGGAACCTTCTCAGGTCTAGCCTATTCTTTGAGGTGAAAGGATCAGAACTCAGGGCAATAAGCAAGATATCCATGAATCAAGGTTTGCTAGTGGTGCTTTATCTTGTTATAAAATTATCCACTTCTGCTTGGTCTTTCAGGCTGATCCTGCTCTGCTGTTTTCATGGAACTATTTATTACACCCCCAAAGTCTTGGTTCTCAATTAAAATAGTCACCTCAGAGCCTGGTTTATTTATATATGAAATTAGGATTGCTCTGCTTAGCCAACATGCACACATTGTGGGTTTTGTCACTGGGTGCAGCTGCTCTAACTTATTAAACTCCTTCTGCAGCTCCTCACGGCTGCTTTTGTCCTTACTCCTTCAGGTGACTTTCTATTGTTGAACTGCCACCCCCCTGCCTGGCAGCTCAGTCCCTTTTCCAGCCTGTAAATGCTCACACCTCCCTGCAGAACGCCATTAGTGACCTCCCTCCTTCAGGAGGGCAGATCAGTTATTCCTGCATTTTGTTGCCCATCTTTTAAGCCTTCATTTATCCCTGACATTCCCTCTTGCAGCACAGCTTCTCAGTTCCTTGCAAAGCCTTGATGGAGAAATTTGCTGAAAGCCTTTTAGAAATACAGATAAACTTTTATTAACTGGATCACTTTAACTGCACAGACATGACCAGTGGGGAGAATTTTTGTGCTTGTAAGGGGCAATTTCCTGTAGGAGAAGGCAGGTAGACTGTCTCAAAGTACATTATTGTTGTCAAGATGTCTGTTAATTTGTTTTTCCTTACAGTTTCTATAGAAGTCTGACTTCCAGACAAGTTATTTCTCTACATGATCCTGGTATCCTGGAATTTGGTACCATATTTGTCCCTTCCCAGTGCTCAGTGATTTTAAGTCAATGGTTGTTCACTGCTGTGAGTGATTTTTCTATTTGACTTCCACTAGAAGTTGTAGATGAATGTGGTTTAGTTCTTGTCATTTTATATTGTTCATAAAGTAAAAATGTCCTGGAAACTCCTCTATAGTCATTTCAGCTTCAGACAGGTTTTGGGGGTGGTTTTGAATCCTTTTTTTTGAGGATGCTGGAGTAAGAATTGCCTCTCTTTCTGACACAGGGACCATGTATGAAGAATTTGGCTTCTCTGAATGCTTCTCTTGGCGTATATGTATTGACATTATAGATTTTTATAGGGTTTTCTGCTTTGTGCTTGTTGTTTCTTAAATTCTTCTTTGGTTGACTTGCTGTGTTCAAACTACCAAAGCTTTATCAGCACCTCGTTTTTAATGGGATGCCTTACTCTGTCCAACAAGCTTTAGGGAAGGCTAAAACATTTTTGAGTTCTTTAAGAAAATGGAAACATGTTTGAATATAGTAAAATATGCTTATTTCCCCTTTGCTATTTAATTTGATTTCCCTAAAAGGTCATTTTTTCAATTTTTTTCTTTACAATAGTCCCTGTAATGTCAGGCACTTTGCTGAATAGGGAAAGATTTAATTAGAGACTTAAATATTCTGCTGAATCGGGGCTTCGTAACTCCAACTTCCCCACAGTCTAAGTGATATTTAATGTATTGACTGAGAAGAATAAAATTTACCCCCAAACACCTTGACAATTAGTTAAAGCTAGTCAAAGAGATCAAAGCTCAATTTAGCAACTTTCACTGCCTTTTATCCCCTCATTTTCCTTTAACTAATTCTTAAGTAGGTAGGCACACTTTCCTTTTCTTTCCAGTGTAGCATACAACATGAGATGACCCTGAAAGCAGTTTTCTCCATTTCTGGTGAGTTATGAGTCGAGGGATTTGAAGTGGTTATCATAGCCTTCCCTTCCTTATTGTTCATTAATTATAACACTGCTGTTCAGATAGAGATTTATCAAGTAAACTGAAACTCTCGCTTTCATTTTGGATGACTGGTTTTAGATTTCCCGAAGCTTATCTTGATCTCAGGTCTTCCTTTTAAATTAGTTTCCCTGGGGTTCTGAAGTTTTATCAGATAGGGGAATAGTAAACAGTTGTTCAGACTTCAAGCCCTAATGTTTCAGATTAAAGCCACGAAAGATTTGCTTTCCTGCTGTAAATTCCAATTGAAGCAAAAATGCCAATTCAGGATTTTCTTCACAAAGAGATTCTTCTTTGTAAAAAGAAAAAAAAAAGCCTATATTTATTCAACTTTGCTTTATTTAAAGATTAAATGAACTTGGAATAAAAACTGCTTACTTCACAGCTATTTATTTGCTGTAGTGCACCAAATCTTTCTAACATATTGTCCATATCTCCAGTCAGACCATACCCAAAATAGCCCTTCAGGCATTCAGCATTATGTTATTTTGGTTAACAACAAGCTCTACATCCCAAACCCACACACCTAGACAGAAATAACAGTTGAACATTGGTTTTGACATAAAACAAACTAGCCAGTTGGGGTAAATTTAATTAGGAATGCCTTCTTGCTAACAGGGGGGATTGGCTTCCTGATGAATGGAAGAGATTGAATTAGTGATCGCTGATGCTTTTGCTGGGGATGACTTTGGGATTGCTGTGAAGGGTGCAGGAGCACCTTGTTACTGATCTTCTCAATGGAGGGAAGTGTTGGTGACTTATGTGAGGTTTCAGTATTTGCGTATTAAAAGGGGAACACTCAAGGATTAAGCCAGGGTTAGGAAGAGAGACTCTGAAGTAAGATTACAGGTGGATTAAGTAATGCTAAAACTCTACAGAGCTCAGGTGATTATTTTTTGGGTCATTTCTTGATCTCTTCGTAGCTTATTTGTGCAAAACTCTGATCTATGGTTTTGTCTTTTAGTTACAGTCCTAAAACCTCATCCATTGAAAGGCAGAGAGCTTAATTTGATAGATAGAGCTTCCAGGCCCCAGTGGATCAGCATTGGCCTCAAATTGGTAGGAATCATTCAACGTTCTTGAAACATCTCTAAATGTCACTTTATCTTTGTACTTTGTGTGTGTACAAATGTGTATGTGCCAGTCTCTGTATTCCAAATAAATGATTATCAAATCTGATGTCCTTGAGCCCATCAAAATGTTCAGCACCATCCTGCTGCCAGTTCATTTCCCCCATCCCAGACTGTGTTCATTTCCCACAAAACACTGACCAAAACAGTTGGAGAGTTTGGCCTGCAGGCGAGGCTTTGGCAACCTCATTTTAGTGCTAAACCTGATTGTCGTTTCCAAATTAGAGGTTATGTGTTCTCATCGACTCCTGCTGAGTTTCCTCCTCAGGAACCAAGAAGCCACCGATTTCTTCTCGAGTGCAGAGGTAGCACTGCCAGCAGCCCTTTTCCAGAGGGTTTGGGATAGGGTGGAAGCCAAAAACTGGGAGGACTTGTCTCCCACAAATCCGTTCAGTGTGCCATGGCTCTTGGCTGCCTGTGCTGTGGCAGGCTGATATGGGCTGCTGCAGTTTCCCACACCGTAAATTTCTCTCCTGTCCTCTGAGCAGTGGCCAGTTTGAAAAGACTATTTTTTGTTTTAAAAGCATTTCACCAAAATATTAGATTATTTTTCATCTTAGTTCAGACTTTGCGCTGGCAATACCTGAATACCTGCTTCTTTTTTATTTTCTTAATTGCTTTGTCACTGCAGAGTCAGAGTCATTTCAGGTGCAGGCAAAGATAAAAAACATCAATCTTTATTTGCCTCTTAAAGGAAAAAAACCCTCAGATTAGCAAATCTGAGATTTCCTTTTGCACCCACCAGTTTTGGGATTTCATTAAGTGTTTTTTGCCAAATAAAAGGCTTTGCTTGGTGTCTTCAAGCTTTAAAGGTTCTAATAGGAGTTTAGTAACTCTCGTTTGTAGATATATATTCTTTGTACAATAAATAATAAAATATAAGGTTATATAATTAATGAGAGAAAAAATTGGTGAGAAATCAGCGACAAGCCCATGACAGCTGAATGCAATACATACAAATGTGTCTGGTGCTGAGAGCCTCAGCCAGCAAATTAATCTGAACTTCCTGAACTGTTCCCTTTTATTTCCTCTCTTCCTTCATATGTATCTTATTCCTGTCAGGAAAGCCTTTGCTCTTCCAACAGTTCTACAGAAGATGTTAAAACCTGCAGTAAATGAGCAGACGTGTACAGTAACTTCCCTAAAGTCTTTAAAAAAAAAATTTAAAAATTGGTAGTGCCATCTGGAGCCTTGAAAGATGAAAGAATTTGCTTTACAAAAATGTGTTTGCATGCTTAAAGGTGTTTTATTGTATTATCATCGTAATATTAAATCCCCCAGCAGCAAACAGAATAGGTGAAGGAAGTTTTAATTTTTTGATTACTTGAAGAAGATGCGGGTAGAGTTCTCTAAATGTACTCTGGAATACAGGAGCAGATCGTGCATTTCAGGGTTTTTACTGGCTGGAGTCTGGTATTTCACTGTGACAGCAGTTGCAGGCATCTTCTTTAATGCCATTCTGCAGCTCTGCACATCACTTATGAACAAAACAATGGGCTGGAAGGTATTAAATGAGCTTCAGCATGGCATGAGGAATGCTGAAATGGAGGAATTTCAGGATATTGCTGTAGCAGTGCAACTCTCAGTGTCAACACCTTGTTTCAGGGTTTACAGCAGCGTTCAGAGTTATTTGTGTCCCCTTGGAAGAGGTTCAGTTTTGGCAAAGCCACCAAAAATATTAAAGCAAGAAGAGAGAAAATGAAAAAACAACAACTAAATTCCAAAGATGGGGTCTTATACTGACAGACAGAGTGGTACAATTATGTGGTTTTGAGTACAACAATACGTTTTCCTGGATAGTCATTCTTTAATCATATTTTGGAATTTCTATTGATTTTTTTCTTGTTACCAGTGATCAAAACAGGATTGAATGTAACGTCTCATTTATGCAACAGTGCCCTGGAATGGCACCTAGGTGTATCAGCTCAGCCCTCAGTGACACACAAACTCTGAGCCCAAATTTCCAGCAACAGCAAAATGAGTAATAAACTTTTCCTCCCCTAGGAAGGTAACAAGGCACCAACCAATCCTTCAGGATCCTGCCTCATCTTACACATTTCCTTCACAGAGGTGTCTTGGAATAGAATGAATTTTAAATACTTTCTTGTTAGAAATACGTAGAACCTGTTTTTCTTTTTGCCCACATAAACCTGTGCAACTACAGCTCCAGTTAAAAAAAAAAAAGTATATATATGTATGAACCTGTGTATGTACTTGCAGAAATCCTAATGGGCACAAAACCCATCTGCAAGCCTGCATTTGTGTCTGTAAATTACTAGGGGGAACATTTTATTCTAAACAAACATTCTGTGTTTCCATAATATTTTTGTACTGAAACCCTTGGTTTCTGCCACACCACCTCCCTCAACTCTCCTACTCAAGAAAGCCACTGATGTCTGTTATTAAAGTCTACAGGACTAGTATGTCATCAAGTGGTTAAGAAAGGGAAATACTGTGTTCTAGCAGAAGTAAAACAAGAAATGGTCTGAATTTGAAACTAAAAAATACTGATAAGTTGTTAGAAATTTTAGGAAAGGTCTGAAGCATGTCTTGTATTCCAATTTTCTGCCTTTTAAAGGTCTTGCATTAAATCAGGGATTATTTTATAATCCATTATGCTTGGTGCCTATTAAAATAAAGGAGGCTGTTTTTCTTCCACTTAAAATTTAGAAATCAATATTTCAGGTTTCTCTCTCAATGAATTAGGGTGAGATCTGACACCATTCCTGTGAGTTCAGCTTTGCCTTGAATGTCAGGAAATGCTGCATCCCTCTTTGCATGAATTCTGAGCTCTACCCAGTCACCAGCCCCACCCTGCCAGCAGTGAGGCCAATCCTTACACCGCAAAAGGAAGAGTTGATGAGGAGCGTTTTCCTCTTTGTTCCTGATTCTTTCTCTGTCTGCTTCTTGCATCTTCTCCTGGGGATCATCCCTGTGCTGCTCAGCAGAGCCCTGTTTTGGCTGTCCAGGGATGAATGCCAGAGCAGCAGTGAAGACAAGCAGCAATTTGACCCCCTCACTGGTGCGCTGTGTTGTCTAAGAAGGCCATGAAAGCCCAGAACATGTGGGAGGTTACAATTTGTGTTTATCATTCATATTTTATGGGTAACAACTTTGATTTTCAGTTGTGAAAGCAATAGCAAGTGATAGCTGGGAAGCTGTCAAAATCACTGAAGTGTTTAGCAGTGTTATTCCAGTGACTATGCTGAAGACTGTCTGTGGGATTCAAAGCCATAAAACATAACTGAAGTCAGGTCCCTTGCTTATCTATTTAAAACGGTTGAATTCTTTCTCTGGAGACAAGTGTGAAGGAAGAAGCAAAAAAGAAAAGGATATCTGAAGACTGAAAATAAATATATTTTCCAATACTTTGTTTATTTGGCATTTAATGCCAAAATATAAAAAAAACTGTGACACAATGTTAGAGAAATTTGTCTGGAAAAGCTCAATAAGTCACGGGGACCATCCCTCTCCTGTAAGTGCCATCAGCTGTCTGTCCAGGCAGTGTGTTCCAAAACTCACGTGTCTCAGTTGCTGCAGAGCTTTTGGCAATGTCTGGCTGGAGTCTGTCTGGCTGCAGCACTGAGCGACCCGCTGCTGTTTATTGTGGCCCTGTGAGTGTGGGGAGCAGCACCTCCTCCTGTGCGCTGCCGGGCTGCACCGCCTGCACTGCCGTGCCTGCTGCTCAGCTCCTTCTCTCAGCTTGTCTCTGCTGAGGAACGAGTCCTCAGCCTCACAGGAGCAGGGACCTGTTATCTCCTTCCTGCTGAGCAGGACTCGTGTCCCTAACACCGAAGGCTCTGCAGCTGAGCTGCACAGGCGCCCACAGACTGGCTGGTAGAACAGAACTCTTGACAGGCTCAGAATCTTAGTGTTGACGTTCCTTAATCAAGTAAAATGGCTTCATTCTGTGTGAAATTTTCCTCCTGGAGTAGTGCTGAATGCTGAGTAGCCCTGTGAATTTATCAGAGATAATCTTATTCCCAAATCAGACTGTGGGTTATCCAGGCATAGTGGAATATTTCTTTGCAGAGAATGTAGGAGGAGTCTCATCTTGAATATATCTCAGAGCTGCAGTAAATCTTCAAAGCTCGATGTTATGAGGTTCTGGATAAAACATTTCTTGGGGGGAAACACAAAAAGGATTGGTGGAAGATGATGGTGCCAGGATGTCTTTGGAACCAGCAGGAGCATAAATGGAGGTGTGGCTTGGACAGATAAATTGCTGTTAGGGAGTAGTAGCTGGGTAAATAGTATGGAACAGGGCAAGGAGCATTTAAGCATTACAGGAAACAAATGTTTGTGTTATGGCTCAATGATTGTGTCAATAATCTCATCTAGTTTAAGAGTTTGCTGTAGTCTAAAGTCTGTGAAACACCAAAAGGATTCAGCAGCCAGCTTTAGAGTCTGTATGGCAGGACAAGCCGTGTGCCTGGAAAGATTTAACTATCCTAATACCAAAAGTGAGGTAGCCAGGCTTTGAGAGGCACTAAGAATGAGAACGTTGCATTATCTTCCTCTCAAGGGGTTTGTTGTCTGCCCTGCTATAGCAATGCACTTTGCTGTTCCTTTATTTGACTCTATTGTCAGATATTAACAAATTTGTACCTGTGAATTTTGCAGCTGGTGTCAAATGCACTCTGCTTGCGAAAAGGATTTTATTTCTCCAGGAGAATGGATATTCTGCTTTATTTTATGCAAGGAAAAGGTATAGAAAGATGAGCAAGACTTAAGAATAAGAAAATATAAGAGTTGTATTGAATGGATGTATTTCATCCTGCTCTGCCAGTTCCCCAATTCTGATTTAACTGTCAGCCTACACGTGGAAATTCTTATAGTAGCTTGGGAAGATGAACAGAGACAAAAACCCAGAAGCTGGAAAGAAACAGGGTGAGGAAATGCATTCTAGACCATGCCTTCAACAAATTTCTTAATTTAGGTGAAAGAAAATCTTGTTTACCAGCTAAAAAAGGCCACTGCCACTTTGGCTAGTGTGCTCTCCAATTCCACCCTGTGTCATCTGTGACCTAAAGAATGTACGTTAACATCATCTACAGAAGCTGACAACTGAATTTTGGTTGTGCCTACACTGAAAAGGCCATATTTTTATTGGATGTAATAAAAATGGCTGGATTGCTGAGGTGTGCACTTAGAGAGGAAAGCCCTGTTCTAAAAAGCCTTAGAGATGTCAAACTTCAGGGCTTTATCTGCACATCCTGAGAGTGCCTTTGCTCCCTCTGAGGAAGCAGAATGTTTGTCATGACATCGGGGCACTTCCCTGTGCCTCCCACCCGGGACCTGTGCACGGACAATGCCCTGTAAATATTGACCCAGTCAGAGCTTCACCCCTGCAGTGCTGCTGCCAGGGGATGGACCCAAAGGCTTGTCCTGCTCCAGGCACCCTGCTCTGCCCCTCAGCTACAGCCCAGCTGCCCCAAATGAGAAAATTCTCCATTATTTAGACCAAGTGGAGTAAATAATCCCACAGATGCAACTGGTAAGGTCAAGGCCAGGATCTGCTTCACCTCACTTTCAATAAACTCAGGTTTATTATCCATTGCCATTGAGGCTGGAGTTTCGTAAGTGCTACGGATCTGGCAGAAAAGCTGTTTTCTACCAGATTTAGCACTGCTAAAGGCAGACTAAAGCCATGAGTTAGTGTGTCTACATATTTTAAGAGTCGTATAGTGGCTATAACCTTTTCAGTGTTCTTTTATTTTAGTAAGCCTAAATTATTTTAGTCTGGGGACCAAACTAAATGGAAACATGACTTTCTAATCATTCACTTATAGAACTTCCAGAGAATAAAAATGCACAGACACCTTCTTCTCTCCACAGCAGAGGGTCTTCCCTCTTCCTCCCCTCCAAAAAAACCCAACAAAACACCAAAACCAGAAGAGAGGCTGGATGAATTCAAGCTGCTATGCTTCCTTCCATGGGTAGAATAATGAGCAGAAAGTTCTAATGCATTAAAGCCAGGTGGAAAATAGAAGGACTGTGAAGATCAGACGTGACTTTATGTTCAGAAAGCCTAAACAAAGACCTACATCTCATTGTTTAACCAAGAGATATAAAAAGAAAGCAGAAATAGATTAAAGAGTATAAATTATTAAACTTAATGGGAGAGAAGAAACCAAATGACCTTCAGGAGGCACACAGTGTTCTTGGTTCTGAGTGCTTGCTATTCCCAGCTCTCCTCTCCTCAGGCTTTGCTCCACTCAGTACTGGAGTGCTTGCACATTCCCTGGAAATTACAATCATGCCAAGGGCTTGCATGACCAATGTGCATCTGCCTATTATTTATATCACTTATACCAACAGATTAAACTGCGCCAGGGACCAATAACTGAGATTTATAGGGTCATGACTTCTTGGTGATTTTCCACTTAGATATGCTAGTAAAAAATGGAGGAAGACCATTTTGAGATCATACCTTAGTGTAAAATTGTTCTGTCAGTTTTGTTTTTTTTTTTCAGACACAGCTTTTTACAAGCTGAAAATGATTAGGAAATTTTAGGAGAACATCTTGCTTTTAGCACACTGCTGCCCTTTTAGGAAAGGCGTCTTGTAGATTAATGCAAAACTCCACTCCTGGACATCTGTTTTTGGACACTTGAAGAATCTTATCAGACTCCTGTAGCAACAGGATCCGCTTTTATAAAAGGAGAGTCCTTCCAGATATTCAGAGAAAAGTGGAGGAGACCAGAAACGTAAAACCCAAAAAAGGAAGAAGGGAGGATCCTCACTCCCAGCTCATTAACCTCCAGCTCATCATCCCCAACACAAGGAATGTTTCCAGACAGCACAGCAGGTCAAAGAAATAAGATCAGAATTTTTTCATCTTGGTACATTTTTTGCAGCTTTTTAAGTGAAGTCTATTTGTTTTTCCAAGCCTGCTTGCCTAGTCTGTGCAAAGTGTTCATCACCTCATTGTTTCTGTTCAGAGACAGGACTGCCTGAAGGTCTGGGACTCTGGGAAATAGTGGACTAAGGCCAGTGAGGAACCTGGAAAACATCAGCTGCATTCACACAGCTCAGGGAGATGCATGGGTGATATCCCATTTCTCTGAGAGGGAAATACAGGTTTTGCTCAAGAAACATATAAAAAATTTAACAATGATGTTGTAGTTCCAGCACATCAGGTCCATGTGCAGAGTCCTGGGCTGTTTCAGTGAGTTTGCATCTCAAGCTGTGTGGAAAAAAGAACACAAATCAATGTTTTGGTGGGAAAATATCAACGGGGGTTATAGACAGAAGAGGTTTTTAAGTTTTTCCGGAGGTAAAAGCCTTCTCTTTCATTCCCTTCCCTGATACATGACAAATCTCTTACTGCGAGGACTCCTTACCAGGCTCCCCTCAGTGAGAAAAAGAAGTCGTTATCCTGCTAAAACCCTTCAGATTTCGCTCAGGAATGTTTCAAATCTTTCTCATCCTCTTAAGTTTTTCTTTGTAGCAGTATGAACTGTTGCTATCAAAGCAATCACCTAGTCTGTGTGTGAACAAAGAAAAGCATTTCACAGGTTTCACATCGTGATACAAACAGCTCAGACTGCTGGATGCCTCCTCTGTCTAAATCGTGTCCTGATGCCTGGAAAGGACCTGGAAAACGGGATAAGGTGCAAAGTCAGTCTGGAAACTGTGTGAGAGACGATATCAGCTGACTTCCCCTGAAACTGAGCTAGGAGCGATTAGCCAGGGCAGGGATCGCTGGTGTGGCGTGCTTGCTTTTTTTCAGTAAATTAACAATTTTAATGGAAAAGTTTTTAGTTTTTAATAGCATGTGAGACAGCTTTATCAGGGTGACAAGTGGTTCTCAGCTTCCGGGCTTGTAACTGCCGTGGTGTTAAACTGAGAGATCCACTCTCCTTTGAAAGGGACACAAATCTCCCTTTAAGATGACATGGGTTTAGTTTTGTCATCTGCTTTGCAATTCTTACTGTCCTAATGGGATCCTTTAGACTGTGTGATGTGTTTGGAGTCCCGGAGTAGGCAGTGGCAGATATTTACCCTCCGAAGTACAAAGGGAGAGCAAGTGCAGTGTGGAGCTGGGCTCCTCTCTGTTGTCTCCTACCAAACCAGCCCATGGTTTGTGTGGATAGAGATGTTTTCACAACTAGAATGCTTTGGCAGACATTCAGAAAGCGCTGTTGCCCACCCTGAAAGTATTCTATAAGAAACTAGGAAATAGATGAGGATTCAAGATTCCTTGGCTTTAGGGATCAGTTGATAGCAGTCCATGGCAGTGGCTGCTAAATAAGATGGAGAAATGCATTCAGCTCTTTTAGTTACCCTGTCAGGAACCACTGCATAATTACACCTTTGGGAGGACCAGTTCTGTTTGGATTCTTGACTCTTCTGAGACTGTAGCACGGGTGTGCTCCGTGTACAGAAATTTTCCTTTCTCATTTGAAGAATTTCACACTATTTCTATGCTGTTAATGTGTAGTGTCTGTTTTTGAGAGCAGGAGAAATAATATTTCAGATCTTTTCTAAAGGTTGACATCAGTTGAGCGTGTGCAAATTAAGGCAGAGTTGGATTTCAACAGTGAACTATTTAAAGTAATTGTCTGTCAGGAAGAGTGATTTTTTACCTGGCCCTGCATCAACATATAACCATCAGTTCAGCACTTGACAAGACCACTGTTGCAGACAGCTGTCACATACACAGTTTGCCACTTTGATCTGGTGTTGTCACATCATGGATTTTATATTTGAATTTGACATGCCAGGCTTTGCAAGTTTTCAGTAACTTAGGGAGTTGCACAGAACGTGAGGGTTCCTTTTCTTCAGTAGTGGATAATTCATGAACATGGGAAGGTAAAAAGGGGTGGCACAAACGAGAGTGTTGCACGAAGTTGTTGTGCCCGTGTGGAAGAACCTCTTAACCAAAAGTGATGGCACCAAACTCTGGCAGAGTTCTTAATGAAAATTAAAGGGGAATGCATAAACAGCAGCCCTCCACTTATGAGCTGCTGGGCCCTATCACACACCAGAGCAGATTTGCCTCCTCGTTATGGTCTTGCAGGTAAATGTGGGTGTTTATGCCTCGTGTTGGGTGTCATTCAGGTATTGGATTTGTGGGGCAAGGCTTTAGAAGCAGGATAGCTTCTGGGAGAAGCTTATCCTTCTTCACTGAGAAATCAAGAGCTCCTACTTGTTTGATTATGGGACAGGAAAAAGAAATGCTATCTGTGCTCTATTGTGCTGCAGTAGACCATTTCCCAAGCCGCTGTCTAAATCAGGTTTTCTGATCTTTGAGCACACGCCTGGACCAATAAGTCACTGGTAAAGTTTCCTGCTGGCTAAGACAAGTGATGATTCAAAAATAGTCCAGGTTCTTCCTTAGCTCCAGACCTGAAAAGAAAAAATCTCAGCTCACCAAGAATTGATTCATTATGGAAAACCATCCTCCACTACTGAAAATATTTCTACATTTTAACATAATTCTGTTTGAAAACGGTCCGCTGAATGTAGCAGTTTCCTGTGCAGCTAATCTGGAAGCTGCATAGCGTGTACAACAAAAGGAAACCCTTTAAAATTGGTTCCTTAGGCTGCTCTGGGACTTTAGGGGGTCTATTTAATTGGCAGGGCTTCTCTCCACCCCACCCTGCTTGGAGTTAGAGGCAGCTGCATCGGCCCCAGCCATGTGCATGGGCTTGTGCATTCAGGTCTCGACTTCTGATATGCTCATCCAAGGATGGGAAAGCTTGGTTCAGGTGACAAACTTAATTAGGTCCTTTTTGTCCATCAGTTTTTTTCAGCTTTGTAATATTTTATTCTGGTCTTGCTCAATAATCCAGGAAGATGGTGAGGAAGAGGAAACACGGCCTGGGAGACTGAGCATGTGAGGGAAATACAGGAACACTGCAGCAATGCCAGGATGATTTTAAGCAGGTTTTCCTGTCTCCTTTCATTTCCAGCTCCTCTGTGCATGGTAAGAATGAATGAGTTAATGTCAGCTCTGGAAAGGTGTAAGTCAAGATGTGTGTAACTAAGAATTATGAACAACATAGATGAATTCCACAACATCCATTAAAGTGAAATGTGCTGTTAAAAATCCTGCACATAAAGGATAAAATGTGTCAAGACTAAAAACAAACAAGCAAGTGATTTTTAACCTTATTAAGGTCTGATGCCTTTCTGTCTAGAGGGCTTCATCTTTTAATACAGAGCTATAAAGAACAATTACTTTTTATAGGTTACGATTACAATCTAAGATGATTTACTGTTTGGCTTATATTGCTGATGAGAGCTGGGCTGTTAATTTTACTGGATTTTTCTGATTTGGTGGCCTATCTTGTTCGGGCTCTCATTGCATTTTCTGTTACCTAAAGCTCCTTCATGCTTCTGTGTCAGCAAGTAACTCAGCTATGTAGTACAATTTGTTGAGGATGTAGCAGCAGAAAAAGCATTACCCCCTTCAGATGTGACATTTGCTGTATTACCTGCATGTGCAGTATTGTCAGGGGTGTAGTTTCTGACCTGCAATGCATTATCTGCTCCACTGACTTTGGGGCTGTTTATCACCAGTGACATATTTCTCTGCAGGAACCTGCCATTCTTCTTGTGTCTGCTTTAAAACCCTAAATGCAGACATACAGCCTGCATTTTTGAGAGTGCAATGAAACCAGATTTTTCTTCTTCTTTTTTTTTTTTTTTTTTAAACAATTCCCTTCAATGTTGTCAGTTAAACAGGGTGCTTCGTAAGCTGCTTTTGCTACGGTAACAAATGTTAAAGAGCAGAGGCACTGTAAGAGTGAAATTAATTATGTATGCTTTATGCTTGTCCAACTAACCACACAGTATTCCCAACGAAATACTTAACACATCTGTGCATTCCTAAAGTCAAATAACATCACTATAATTTGAGACTTATTTTGAGCAGCGAAGGAAATGTTTTGTCACACCTCCAGGAAAGCCATCCTTTTGGAGGGGGCTTTTTTCATTTGTATGCTTTGATTGTGAGCTACTTAATTTAGTCAAAGATTCTAATTGAGCTTCTTGGCAGACTGCCTGATATTTGGCACAGTAGGAATCTCTAAGTTTGAACCTTTGGGGATGTTTTCAGAGGAACGTATGTCTTCTATTTCATGCTTTATTGTGGCAGACTGATGAGAACTTCTAAAGCAAATGACAGTTGACAGAAAATAACTCACACCGGAGTTTGTTCTCCCACTGTTGCTATTTCAATGATGAATTTCAGATAGTCTATTTTGTTTATATCACATGAGGTTTAGAAATGATGATAATAGATGGCAATGGCAGCAGAATAATTCAGTCATGGAACCAGAGGTTAAGTGTGAAAAGAACTCTTTAACAGGAATGATTTCTGACTAAGCAATCTGTGGCAGTCACTGGAGCAGCCTTCAGCAGCTGAAGGAGTTAAACAAGATAGATGTTATTTGACAGAGCAGTGTGTGTCATGGTCTCAGCAGACATAATAGGATGAAATTAAGAAATATGAATATTTAGGCTACAGACAAGGCTATTTCCTGATACTAAGACCTGTTCTAGTTTAAATGGTCTCTCAAGGAAAAAAAAAAAGAAGCAGCTCCTAGCAGGGAATATTTAACACCATGCTGAACAATATGCTAATCCTCAGAGGAACGTTACAGAATTGTCAGCAGGATGAACTAGCTGATCCCTTCCATCTCTGTTCTGTTTAATTTCAATATCTCAAAGTTTCTGCTTGGGAGAATATGAACTCACAGCTTCGTTTTCCTGTTTCCTTGAGAACTGTCAAGTCTGCAGCCCAGAGAACGACCCAGTGCTGCAGGACTTCCTCCTTTGCTTCCCGCTGCCCTTGATTTTCACAAGTTGTCTTGTCAGTGATGGCTCCAGCCGAAGCCTTTGAGCTCAGTTTATCCTGAGCATCTCTGTGGTATCAACCAGATGGTTCTGTCCTGGAATCACCAACTCTCCAAAGATCCAGGGCTTTGCAAACAGATACACATAAATCAAAAATGTCTTTGACTTCTCTCCTCTACTCACCAGAGAGAAACTGAAGGGTTTACATGAATATCTGCCCCCTTTGTTGACTCTGGAAATGTGTAGATACTTCCACCTGAATAGACTTGTGTGAAAAATGAGACAAAATTGTGCTGAGAATAGGGGTTTTTTTAAATGTTCTTAACTCTTCAAAGCATTTTGGGTGAGATGAAACTGCTTTTCTATCAGATCCAGTGTTACATGCACATGTAGCCATTCCTTGGATATTAAGATCTGAATTATTTCTGAGGATTTAGCAAGTTTCTGAGGACAGTGATGACAAACACCAAGAGGAGAAGAGGTTTGCCCATCCAAAGAGAAGGCATGAGCGTGTTTACAAGGTTTTTTTGGTGATGAACTGCAAATCTTCAGAATAAGACCAAAGGGGAAACAGAGAAGTCCATAAAGACCAGAGGCAGCCATAAAACACAGATTCCCAAGCACCACTGACAAGCAGGCAGTTCCTCATTAAGAACTTGTTACAGTACATATATATAGTCTCAATCAATTTGTTTTATTTTAACAGTGCATCAGGTGCTTCCCATAAAATTTGAGGTCATTGAGTACTTAATTGAAATCAGCCACATATAACCCCTGTGCTCAAATAAATCTTTTTTTCCAGAAGTAATCAACTAAACATTACCTACATAATTATATACAGAGTAGTATCAAATAGAACCTAATTGTTTCGATAATTATAATCCTGTACATACTGTGTACTGATCAATATACTTTTAATAATTGACCTGTCCATACTGAGGACAACTTTATTCAGAGGGATTTTTAACAATTTTGAGAATGGAAGTAGTCCAAAGCTCCCTGTGCTGGTTCTAAACATACAGGAAAAAAAAATCAAGAACATCTTTATTTTGTTCTTAGAGAATCTCAGATTTGTTTTTTCTCTCACTTTACTATAAAACTGCTTATGTTGTTACAGTCTTGAAAAAAAAAATGATATGAAAAAATATGATTAAAAAAGAAAACTTCCATTTTGAAGGCAGTGAGCTCGGTTCTCCACTGTGTCACACCCTGAGAAGTTGCCTGCACCTTCCCAACTCCTCCAGGTGACTCTCAAAAACCAGATTGCCTTGGATGTACCAACAGGGGCAAGTACAGATGTCAAAGGCAAAATGTGATCATGTTAAATTCATAATGAGAATATTCATTTCATTGACAGCCAGCAGGATGCAGTTCCTCCATTTGGACACACCACGAGAACAGGCTAAATAGAATCATAAATAAACATTTCTAGTAGCTTGACTACTTCTTGAAGCAGGCAGGATCCGTTGCTGGAGGATATAAAAAGGAGGTTTATTTAATAGAGTTCTGTAACTTCATGTCTACACTGGAGCATGTGAATGGCTACAGTGCTTTACAAGGCACACAAAACCCAACACGCTCTCCACAGAGCCCCATCTGTTCCCAGCGTGCCCATCCCTGGTCGCGGCAGACGCCTCACGTGGTGCGAGCTGTTTGCCACACGCAAACCAATACAGCCTAATTACCAGTCAATAAATTCCAGATCCAATCCAATTAGTTGTCATAGAGACTCTCGTGTTTAGCAAACGTAACTGATCTGTTTCAACTTGTGAATTTAAGTGGACCGATATTTAATTTATTTAATTGCAGACCGATACATTCAGTGTATCGTACAACAGAAACAATAAACGCTTCCAAGTACAATCTATTTAGGTTTGTTTGATAAATCAAGTGATTTCCTGTGGCAGAGGATACCCTGAATGCCTTTGAAGTCCTCTTCCTACCACTCCTCTTGTGGTACTTCTTTTTGCAGGAAATCATCTTTAAATCTGCATAAAACACAGTTAATACAAAAAAAAAAACTTTAGGATACTGACTTAGCTCTTGAGTGAACTTTCACACTTGGACAAACCAGCCCCAGAATGGCTGTAGAAAGTCTTTTTCGGTGATGTGAAGAGGAAAAGAATTGGGATCATCCACTACAGTATGTGTGGTTTAAAAAACCAGAATCTCTGTATCTCTGCCAAAGGTGAAGCATTTCCAGAAACACTAAATAACTTCAAGAAAAAAACAATTAGAAGAAAACAAGGCTCTTCACACTGGGAAAGACAATGTAGGTGACTGCACGAGTCTGTCAGCACTGCTGCTCTGGGGAGAGATTAGAATCCAAAATCACTGTGTAATGAATAGAGTCTAAATGTAAAATCACACAGGGCTGCCTAGGGAGCAGACAGTCTGCAGCAGAGGATGCTGGCTGATTAAAAAACAGCTGAGATTACTCAGAAGGTGTGGGCACCATGTCATTGCACTGATTTGGGGCAGAGAAGATCCTGAGCAGTAAGGCAGGTCTTGTCCCCTGTTCTGTGAAATTCCCTTGAAACATCTCAGAAATTTTTATCGAAGGTCATGAGCACTTTGCCATTTGCACCTAAGCCAAGGTTCACTATCACCAGGTGGGGTTCTTGAGATCCTGTAATGTGAAGGCCAGCTCTGGGGCTGTATCATGACATGTTTATCCATGGAAAATTTACCGTGTGTCAGCTTGGGGCTCGGAATTGTAGGATGAGATTTGCCGTTGGGTCACAAGGGAAGAAACTTCCAGTTCTGTTCCAGACTGTTGTAGCTGCTCTAAATATTCTAAATGGTTGCACCCAGCTCATAAACAGCAGTTTATCTAGGGGAGCTGAATTGAAATCTGTAGCCTTGTGTCTGGCAATAGTTGGGAGATAAGCTTTCTTTCATTTTAGAGGTGTTAGGTTCAGCATTAGTAAATTCACAGATAACTTTTTCCTCCTACTGAATATGCAGAATGTGACTCAGAACTGCTTTAAATGCTCCCCAAAGAAGGAAGATGACAGTACAGGGGAATTTATTCCAATGCAAAATTCTTTTGCTTGCAACAGAAAATGAATAAAGTTGGGAATTCATAGCAGAGAAGCCTTAAGACTCCTCAGCTTAAAATTATTCCTCTTTACCATTCTAGTCTGATCTCTGAAGAACAGCAAAATTACCTGAAAAAAACCTCTGCATAAATAATTGATTTCCTTTACTCTAGATATGGATTCTTTCTGCATGAAAATATTCTTGTGGAGTACAGTTTGTAAGGCTGTAAGAGTGAAGGATTTGGTCTTTTGCTTAATATACAATGGTTCTTTTTGGTTTTCCTGGCTGTGCTTCCCAGTTCTGGCAAAGAGAAGCTCTTACACGGCAATAAATGATGGGTTTGATCCTGGGTTAATGATTTGAATTTGTATCACAATTTGTTTCTTCTAGGTTTTATTTTTTGCTTGTGCCAGGGTTAGGTCTAGGCCGTTCTGCAAAATTAAACTCTGGGCATGGATATAAACCCCCAAATGAAGAGAGAGAATCGTGTTAATGGTGCCTCTGCAGGCTTCTGGAGACTGGAGAGGGAGAGCTGATTTTATCCTCTACAGAAAGAGCAAACAGAGGCCCCCGTGGCTTCTCTGAGATGTGGGTGCTGTATCACACAGTCCCTGAAAATGTGCATCCATGGACTCGATGGCAAAAACAAGAGTGGTTATTTCCACAGGTCTCTGCACCAGAAAAGAAATATCCTAAAGAGCGCCAGAAAAACTCTTAACACATATCCTGGTTTTATTTTAATGGAATCAGGTCACAATTGGAACTCACAGGGCACAGTAGGGAACAGCTGAATTTTGCAGGGATAGGAGCAGAATAATGAGAATTAGCATTTTGTGCAGTTTTGTATTCTTCTGCTGCCTCTCTGCCAGCACGGATGGGTGACTGGTGTTACCTCTGGTCCACCTGGAACTCAGGCCTGTCAGAAAAATACAAATCACAATGTAAAGTAATCAGCTCTTGAAAAAGTTCAGGCTGAGATTTGTTTCTCGTTTGTCACATCAAAAACAAGAAACCTTTTATTCAGGAAGCTGGAGAGGATTTGACATTAATCCTGCCGATATGCAGGAAGAATAAATGAGGAATTTTTGTTGTTCATGTGTTCATGTAGCATATTAATGATTTTGATAACAGCATAAGGATATTTAGCTACTGTCTAAAATGAAATTGTTAGGATCTTGAGACTGCTTTTGCCTGCCATGGTTCTAGTAAATTTATACAATTGATTGTTATGTGACTGTTAAGTGTGAAGAACAAGATCAAGTGTAGTTCAGACAGCAGTAAAAAAAGATTATCCTCTTTATTACATCTTCTTAGTTTATTGATTGACAGATGAACACACCTGTTTCCTTTTTCCTTTTTTATTTTTATCAGCAACTCACTTCACCTTCTGTGGTATTTGTGTGTTCTATGTGTGCAATAGTTCTTTCACGGCAATTATTTTAAATGCATACAAATAAGAAGTGATAGAGGGAAAATTGCAAGAAGGCGATTTCCTTTCTAAAAAAGACATATTTTTTGTTTAGACTAACAGTCCTCCTATGGAGGTTGAAAAACTTAGCATGGAGAAAATTTAACTTCACTACTGTCACCAAAGATAATAATGTGTCCACCTTCTGACAGAACAAACTAAATGGCACTCGCTCCACTAATATTTACCAGCATTCAGGTTTCCCGGGAAGGGCCATCCATGAGTGATGGTAGCTGGAAAAACAAATCTGTGCCCCTCATCTTGCAAAGGCACGTTATTGGAAGGGAGTTATGGGCTGCAGCAGAGATGCAAAGCACAGAGCCATCTCCTGAGCTGCTGGGGATGGCTTGGAGTTGCTGAGTTTGTTTTGTCAGATATTCAGGACAATTTCCTACAGCTGAGTGATTGCCTACAATTGTTACAATGCAACACCCTGGTGTGGAAGCTTCCCCAATGGAATCTGAGAGCAGAAAATCTGCTTTCTCATCTATTAAAAGTCAGTCTTTTCCTTTGAAGTACTTGCATGCACGGGAGAATCAGGTTGGTATTTATTTATCATAACGTTTCTTCTTGGCTTGCCCAAAAAAAAAAAAAAAAAGTTCAGGATAACCCCCTCTTTCTCCAGCTGGTTGGTTTAAGAATCCCATCTTCATTTCTGCACTTAGGAAACTAAATGTATATTCAGATGTTCAGCTAGAGAAAGGCAGACCAGGAGCTGGGCAGAGCTGTTTCCAAAGAGAACAAAGAAATACTTGATGTGTGTTAGACTCCACGGTTAAGAAATCTGGGTGCTGTTGCAGCAAAACAAAGTTAAAACCAAACCTCTGGGCAGTTCATGTAAAGCTTGGGCAGAGCCTGACCTGTCTCAGCCCTGACACCCTGCAAACACAGGACAAAACCTGTGCCCCGTTATTGTCTGCGGGGATTTTGTCCTCCTACAAAAATGTGATTTCTTTGCAACCGTGGCACGAAGATTACAGAGTTTAAACCTGGAGCCCTGGAGCCATGGGGAAGTGAATGAACTGCTCGTTTTGGTGCTGCTGATTCTGGAACAACACTTTTAGCAACCATGAGTAGAAAATTAGGAGTTTATTTAAGATAATGAGCCTTACATCACTTTCATCATGTAAATGCAACAACCACAGACATATTCAAATCAAGATGATTAAATTTTATTGCATTAACTTGTTAAATTCTTTCAATGGCATTAAAGGCAGTAGGTGCATTTTTTTTTTCAAAACTCTGTCTGAAAGACAACAACAGCAATCAGTGACTTGCACAGGTGTCCAGTTTTTGTTCTGCTCTTGAGCATTTTCATGCAATTAGAAAAGCAGATCTGGTGTAAAAAGCAAACCAGTGCTACAGCTGGGGGAGTAGTTCCTCTCCTGGACACCCCATGTCTGCAGCCTCTCTCAGCTGTCAGCATCTCTCAGGAGGAAGGCTGATCAGCCCTTATCATGGTGATAATGTTGTCCCTGTCTGTGCAGTTTGTGTGTCAGACAGCCAAAATTCACCTGCATCTTTCAGTGCCTGAGCAGGTAACAAATACAGTCTCATAATCAGAAGGAAACAGGGGATGTAGTGAAGAAGCTGTATGATAATGTTCTGGAGGAAGTTAAATTTACTTAGTTATGCATAACAATGGTTGACTAATATAGATTTGCCATACCTGTAATGGGAATTTTGTAGTTTCTGACCCTATTTTCAGTTTAGCTTTATGCTTAGGTCCCTTGGATGGACAGCTAAGGAGACCCAGCAGAGGCACATCAGCCTCTGTGGTTTGTGCCTTGCACAAAACCTTTCACAGAAAATGCACAGAGCAGTAGGGGCTTGAACACAGCATCCTCCCTTTTTTTAGTCGTAAGATTTCAGAGTCGTGATTAAACTAGCCTATATTTAGCTCTATTAATTTTTATGCCTTAAAAGGAAATGAAGTTGCTTCAACAGGAAGACAAATTTCTTTATTATGCATCACAAAATTGTTGAAATGCCTTAGAGAGTGGAATGAGATGCCTGGAAGTTTAGTTCCAGAGGCCTCTCTTCCACCATGGGAAGTGGAAGATGTCTCAGATGTAAAACATGGGAAGAGCTGTCTCAGAAGGGGATCCCCATTAAAGGACGAGAGGATGCTACCCAAATCTCTGAAATATCAAAAAAGTGCAAGTTATTAACTCAGAAACAATTAAATCTGACTCTTAGAATTCCAAGTCTTGTTCAAGGTTAACTTCACGTGGCACAGATAAAGTTCTCTCTGTGTATTAAAGGCACTTGAGTGCCACCAAGGAGAGAAAAAGATTAATAAGGTCTGCTCAGTTCCCACCTGTTCTTCCATGGATCACTCTGTCATGGCTTCCTCTGATTTTACTGCAGCAAAACATAACTTTAGACTTGGATATAAATCTGACTTGCAGAGTTTACCCATTGAAACATAAGATATGAGACTAGAAAGGAAAAAGCCATATAACAGAGTGCCTTCTTTACTGAAGCAAATCTTTTCTCGCTCCTTGGAGAGCAGGATGCTGTAATGTGGACAGATTGCACTTCTCACATTCTGGAAGAACGGTTTATTCCATGTTCTGACAGCATTTATTTGGATCTTGAAGAAATGGCTTATAAGAATTATGGGGAAAGTGTTATATTTGCCGTGAATTACCCTCCTTGGAAATCTGTAATATAGAATAATATCAGTCAGTTGGTGTCTTTTGAAAAATGTTTGTCATTAGATTCTTATTTCGAGAACCAGATGCTAAGGGTGGTTTTAGCAGAAAAGTCATCACCACAGCCACTGGAACAGCCCCAAACCAACAACACTGGGAAAATCTGTACTGGTGACAACAGTCTGGTTGGGGATACAAGCAACCAAATATCTGTAGGTGCACAATTCTGGGACCACAGCAACATCGACTGTTTCAGGTTGGAAAGGACCTTTGAACATCATCTGTTCTACTCCCTTACACAAAAGGCTTAGTCTGGTGAGGTTGCTCAGCATTTTCTGCTTTTGAGTGTTGAATATCTCCAGTAATGGAGATTTCACAGCCTCTCTGGGCCCTTGCTCCAATATTTGACCACCTTCAGCATGAAGAAAGTTTTGCTTAGAGTTAATAACACCTTTCGTTTGCTGCAACTTCTGCCCATTGCCATGAGTCTTGTTGGAAATCTCTGAGAAATGTCTGGCTTCGTCTTCCCTGTGAAACACTCATTAGTGATCTCTCATGAAAAGAGGTTTGGCAAGGTACTGAGTGTCCACAACCAGGCAAAGTGTGGTCCAACAAATGCCAGGTAAAAGTGAATAATCCCTTCTCCTGAGCTGCTGGCTGAGCTTTTGCAAATGCAACAGAGCACAAAGCTGATGCACTTCAGGTCTGACTTTTGCTCTTACTTTATTTTTGGCGCAATTTCTTTATCTATTTAAGGAATCCCAGGAATTAAGCATCATTTCATTGCTTTTTATATGCGATAATAAAATTAGTTCTTCACAGAGCTCACTGAGAGCACAGCTAAAATAAGTGTTGCTTACAGAAATGTCCTGATTATCTACCTGGGAGTATTCCACTGAGGCTCTGTGGGGCTATATGGGTAAAATTTGTCATGTTAATTTATATCACAGATGACATAATGGCATCATAGAGACCAGGGCAGAATAGTAGATAAGTTGTACCTTTTAATGTGAAATTTCTGAATCCAGCAGTCCTTGTGGTATTGTAGTGCCCTAAAATTTGCTCTGGGAGTCTGAGTCAAAAGTAATCCATACTTCTCACTGTCTGTATGTGCTGGTAGGCTGACAGCTCCCAGAAGCTCAGATGACCCAGACTATCACGAATTTTTGTCTTAGTTCCAGGCTTTCACCATTAACATCTTTACCTGAGAATCTTCAAATCAGAAACTTTTAATTTTTTGATACAGGGATATCAATTTCTTGCGTTAAAAGTAGTGAAAAGGGATTATTATGGAGTCCTTTCACTCTGCTTTCTACTGCCTCCAATATCAGTGTTCCCTTCATGAATAAAGCAGGGTGTAAATAAGAGACCTGTCCATGCAGAAGTTGAAACACGTTGTAATGAGATGGCAGCACATTCCAGATAGCAGCCATTGGTAATAAACAACCCCTGGCTTTATTTATCACAACTCTGGGATATCTAGACACAGACAGAAGTCCTGAAATGGCACCATAAAAGTGAAGCCAAGCACATTCAGAAAGCCTTTTCCTGATAAGCCCAATCTCACTGAGGTTTTTGCATGAGCAAAATGAATGTGTTGATTGAATGGTCCCAAACAGCAGATAGGGAAGCTCAGCAAGTGATTATCAGAACTTTGGGGGGAAAAAAACCTAGTTGTGTTAGAAAAGGAGTCACTGAGGGATGTTTGGCAGTAAAACAGGTACGCAGGGAAAAATAATTTATTTTTTTAACCAGTATTCCTGAATATATGTAGGTGAATCCAGCCTGAAAACTCGCACAGTTCTGTCAGTCCCACTGAGAACCAGGCACCTTCTTAACTCTGAAGTTGCAGTAAGGAAACGACCCAGGCTTCCTGAAAGATGCAGGTGACCCAGGCGAGGATGTTGGTGCATTATTCTATAACCACAGGTTTATTTCATCGAGTGATTTAATACACCAGGCATGAGATTCAATTCTTAATGGACCTAATTCAATCAGGTGATGCTTCTGGCTTGAAAGGTGATGCATCCTGAATGGAGTGAGATGTTGGATGCTGTGGAAACTGCATTTTACAATTTTACACTTTTACAAAGAGTGGCTGCTCTGCTGAATGTTATGTAAGGTTCAGGAAATGGCATCAGAAATTTAATGTCATTTAAAGTCTGCTGCATGGAGGGTATTTTGCTGCAATTCAGTATGAAATCACACATATTTACAGTATGCTAATTTATTTTCTCTCTTAATTTAATCATTGACATGTTTTGACACGAAAGAAATAATATTCTAATGGAATAGAAAAATCATCTTGTGAAAGAGCTGTTGTATTTGGGTGTCCAAACACACAATCTGCTTTAATAGCAAACAAAAATGACTGTATTTGGAATGGAGATGTTTGGGGTGAATGTGGAGAATTCTCACAGTTGACAACCACCTTACATTTCTAAGAATTTGCCAATTTTTTTTTTTATGCTAACTTAGCAAACCAAACTGAGAAAATGTCTTTGTAGATAATCAACAAAATGTAATAAATTTAAACATCTGAATGACAGGTCAATCAAACCCAGTCTGGAATCATCCTCAATCTCCCTGTGACTCTTCACAAGTTTCCTGAATCAGAAGGGTGAGGGAGGCTGGAGGTCAAAGGCAGGAGTAAACTTTGCACATAGGGAGCAAAGAGGCAAACCCATAAATTTTACAGTAATATGAGCCAAAGATAGGCTGCTGCATTTCATCTTCCCTCTTCCCTGACGTGTGAGGCTGGTGCAGTGCGGCTGCAACAGGTGCAACACGGCAAGAAAGCGCTGGGTTTCCTAAACCAGCAAATGGAAAAGTGTGCTTTTCCTGTCAGTACGGGGATATTTTCAGAAAATGTCTGTCTGAAAAATATCTGTTTTCTGTTTTATTTGACATACTGATCATTCTCAGAAAAGGTAGAGGCAATAAGGCTTGAAGAAGCTGTGCTGCTTCTGCCGTTCATCCAAGGTCTGTGTGCTCCCTGTTATCCTCAAGTCCTACTGACACTGACTCTCTTCCCTCAGACTAAGAAGAGCAATGAGAAACATATTCCTGCCCTGATTCTGTCGTTTGCCATGAGTGGAGCCACAATACAGCTGAGCAGTTTTTTCCCAAGGGATCATAAAAGGCAACAACCTGAAAAAGAAAATGTAACCCCAAGGATTTTCCTCCCGTACTTCAGGGTAAGTCTTCGTACCATAAGACAAAACATAGCTGTAATAACAGCAAAAGAGTGAATCTCCATCTGCTGTATGGATAAAGAAGTGTAATTTCTATGTTATTGCAATTGTTCTGTCTTGTGTTCAGAAGCTTTCTCATTTCTCTCAGTTTAGGTGTAAGAAGATGAAAGTTTTAACCTCTGCTGCAACTAATACATTAAGCACAGAAAGCTCCACCATAAATTACCTTTTCTTTACCTTTTTCTGCCATTGTGCAGATAATAAATTGTCTGCCTAATGTAACCAGTTTTATTACATTCTTGAACTTAGCAGAAGACAGATAATCACCTTTGCACCATTCGACTTGATTAAGTTAAACTCAGAAATTGGACCTGGAAAGCACTGAACTGTACCTTTCACAGGCTGAGTTTAAACGCACATGAATATTTTTCAATACTAATGACTCGAAGGGGTTTTGTTTCTACAGTTATGCAAATAGTTTTCCTGGTTGTTTTCTACAGAAAATTAACGTCAAGGACATATTTTACAGCATGTAAGATGACATAATACAGAGCATCAAAAGCAACCAACCATGCAGGTGAAGTTCTGTTCTTAAAACCAAACCTAAAATGGTCTTTTAGGCCTGTGTGTGTTAAGTGCTCTTCATACAAAGTAGGGTACAATAATAGTAATTCCATTAATTCAATTTAATCATTCTAGTATGAAATAATTCTTTTATGAGTGAAGATTAATTTTTTTTAATTAATGAACCTCTGATTTTCAGTTTACACCGTGCATAAAACCCTTGTTCTGAGCTTGTATGTACGTAACAATGAAGTGGAATATTTTGATATTTTGGATCCCAATTTAGTACTCTACACTGCATATTGAAGGGTAACATTAGAGAAACTTTTCCCACTGCCTCTATGTCTGAAATTGAAAACTTCCTTTATTTTCAACTCCCTACATTTTCTCTCTTACTCTCTTTCATGCTTTAACTTTCCATTTAATGCATATGTATAATTTTTTAGTCTTTACAATAATGCAAGTTATTATGAAAATCCGCATTTTCTTCTTGCCTTATATCCTAACGAGTCTCAGATTGTTATCTGTGTATACAGATACACGTATTAACGATAGGGAAGCAAACGAGCTGTTAGTGAGGTGAGAAGTACTTTTGAGGCGAGTATTTTTTGGTCTCTGCATGAATTCTCTTTACAATCCAGTTCCATGCTTTGTTGGCAGTTAAGGCTGTTAACCAAGCTAAAAGAACTTCACAGCCAATTAAAAAGAAATTTCTTTGAATTCCTTTTCTTTACAGGAAGGAACAAGCAAGTGAGAAGGTTCTTGGCTATGAACGTTCCAGTAGACGTTGCTAAACTGTGTGAATGCAAACTGAAAACTCCATATTTTGCCGCAGTAATCGTGGGGTGGAATGTGAAGAAAATTCGGCAGTGGAGTCAGATAAGTCTGAGACATTATCTTTTTTTCTTTAGTGATTCATCTTTCACACATTTAGCTTGAAAGACTAGCTCTGATTAATTCTGCTTTGGAATGAAGTAGCCTTCCAATGCCAAAAAACGTGAGAGACTTGGACTGAAAACATGCCCACCACCAAGGCTGCATTGTGAGTGCTGTGTTCAGGACTAGCAAAACTGCTTGAAAATGTGTGGGTTTTTTCCAAGTGCTTCCCTGAAATGGAGCAACTTAATTTGGTTGTTCTGCAGGATTATTTGATTGTGAGGATGCTCAGACATTGATTCATCAAACCCAAATTGCTTACAAGGAAAGGTCACAGGTGCCTGCTAGTTCATAAGATAACTATTAGGCCTGATTTAGGGGTGGAATTGCTATGGATTTCTCACATTTTCAACAACCTATGCCTTTCCCGGAACTTACCAAAAAATAATGAAGCAACGACTCAGGAAAATCACATTCATTATCATCTGTACTTGTCCAGAATAAAAGTTTGATAACAAACACTTGTACTTGTAAAAGATTTCCTGTGTTCTCTTGCACTGTCAGGAGAGTTATGTATTGTTTCTCCATCCTGTTTCTGAGGGCAAAAGGGCCATTTTCCTTGCCTGCTGCTATAAAACTCTGATGACAGAGGAGTTGGACAACATGAACTTCCACACATCTGAACTTTTGAAGGTTTTCCTCTTCCTGGGTGTGTGGATCCCAGTGTTTAGCGCAAGATAAACCTCGTGTGTGCAAACAAGTTCATTAAAATTGCAAGAGCCTGTAGCACATTTGTAACAGCTTGCCCAAAGGTTAACATTTATGGTTTTGCACTGCCAACATCCTTGCTTTTATGGGGCACATTTGTATGCTAAATTGCCTATTATGTTAAGCTGTAAGTTCCCATTTAGCAGCATCAGGAATAAGGTTTGACTATAAGTGTTTAGATTTTATTAGTGCTGTGCTAGTCTTCTCAACAGCTCAAACTTCCCACAGCCTGAAAATTTGCTGCAGCCTCTGGAGAGGCTCTTGTGTACGAGATGGGTTTAGGAACAGCTGAGGATAAGGAGCATGGGAAGAAATGTGAGGTGCTGCTCACTGATGGGAAAAAGTGCCTTGCTGTGGCTCACCTCTACAAGAGTCCTAAATGTCATGTTTAAGCAATGATTGCATCTAAAGCAATCTCAGTAACGTCCTCTTTTTCATTTAACAAGAACAGAAAGGTCAGATGAAAATATTCCAGGAGGAAGGGTGTTTTATTGGCAGGTAAATACGTCCAGTCGCTTTGTTTTTGCTGTAGGTTACTTCCCAATGCATGACCTAACAGAATGACTGTGATATACCAGCCCTGTAAGCTGAAATGGCAAATTTCAGCTGTATATGCAGTTCTCAAAGGTAAGAGAAATGTGTTTGCTAATGAAACTGTGTTTCACTCAGACTTCCCTTGCTACCAGGGATTTCTCAGGAGATCCGGGGACTGAGGGACTTAAAAATGTCACAGAAGCCATTCGATTCCAGGTCACCCGTTTGACAGAGAAGGGACCTGATTTCAAACAGTATGTTAAGAGCCTCCATGTATATGTGCTCACCTCAGCTGTGACTGTAGTCTGCCAGCGGTGACTGACTATGGAAAGTAACTCGATAAAAATAACAGAAACTCAAGTCTTTAGCCCAGGCTTTCTCTGCAAGTCAAAAAAAAAGAAAAAAAAGGCGAAAAGCTGTGACAGATTTCTTTTTGCATTCCTTTGTCAAAAATGAGAATGTGAGAACATAAAGATGCTACTCTGCTCCTAAACTTTTCCTGCCATGCTGGAAAACAGCATTCGAAACAGGATGTACTGGTGTCCTTCACAGGCTGACCAGGCCAGCTTTATTTTACATGGTGGGTGTAAGGATGAGGGTCTGTGTTTGCAAATTGTCCCAGAGCTTGGGAAACATAAGCTCTTGAGAAATATTATCATTGTAATTATTAGGACTAGCTATTCACCCCAAGGACAAGGGGAAAACACAAAAATAGAGTTTCAGGTTGGTCATACAAAAAAATAAATGTTTTCCAAGATTCACAAATAATCTTTTTATGTAACAGGATGTTCTTAGAGGCAAGCAAGAATGATAAAAGTAATGTAAAATCCTCCAGCACAATCCATGGCTGAGGAGCGCTGCCTCAGCCACTGATTAAACAGGATTGCAGAGTTGTGTGTTCTGCAGAACTCAACATTTTTCAGTGATTGCAACAGCTGGAGTGAGGAAGGTGCTTTTTTCTGTGTAAAATACAATATCATTTCCAGGAGACAGAGGTCCCACATGAAAGCCCCAAGGTCTCTGTAGGAATCTGCCTAGCTGAACACACTGACTTTGTTGCTAGCAAAGGCTGCAACCTCCAGCAAGTGCAGACAGTGCTTTACCTATTAAGACAATCCGTAGGGGAGAGATTTGAGGAAAGTAGCTCAGAAAGTTGTGGGTTTGTTTTTTTTTTAATGACCTATTTAAAGTTACATTTTTCAAATAATTTAAGGAGAAGACTTAGTTAATGCTACTTAATCAAAGTTCCCTGCAAATAACTTAAAGGTGACAGGTCAGCAAAGACATGCTTACTTAAAGACAGTATTTTAAGATTTAAAATGCTAAGAGCCTTACCAAGTCTAATCTGCTAAAAATTATAATAAAGCATAAGAGAAGTTCAAACCTTATTTATTTCAAGATCAGATTTATTATTCTTTCAAGACCTTGCAGGCAGAGAAACAGACAAAAACTAAAACAGCAACCATTTCTGTAAAAGCTTACAGCCTCTATACAATGGTGGATGGATGATGATTGATCCCTTCTGTTATCCAAAATATTCGGGATTCCTGGTCAATTATTCTCTATGGCCTAAATGGGGTTTTGTGTTTTAAGCAGTTAAAATTATTTACTTTGGGAGTTGGTTTTCTTCATACTGACATAATGTGACGTCTGTAAATACACTGCAGTTCTGCGCTATTTCCAAGTTCTTCTTGGTTGTAAAGTTATTTTTTAAATGGCTGTTGCTGTAGTTTGAAATGAAAATGGTGACCTTAGCAAGCACTATCATTATTATGCCTTCAAGGGACTTATCCACTCTCTTTCACTCTGATATTCAATGTCTGACTAGCTTGGAGTTCTGGGTCTATTATTTAGCTGAAGTCACTAAAAAAAAACCGATTCTGCTTTGTCCTCTGTTGCTTTCTTTGGGTACATTTCATATTAGAATACTGCACAGCAGGATTCTGATTTCAAGTTAGTAATTGGAATAATATTCTAATTAGAATCACACACCTAGAACTTCACTTTTCCTAAGTCAGAGTTGCACGGTGAATAAGTAATTGAAGAACAAACCCAAGTGATTTTCTACATTTTATTAGGCTAAGAGCGTAGTGTGGAGTACCCAATGAAGGCATCACAGACTGCTGGAAGGGGAGAGTTCACTGCCATAACGTGGTGGGAAAGGAAAAAAACCGACCCACCAGCTAATGAAATGGTGCAAACCACAAGCTCAAAATTCTAAGGAAGACTTTGACATAACCACTGATATATTACTAGCCTAAAACCAAAATATAACTCTGCCTTGCAGCCAGGGCTGTGAGAGTGACAGGATCTGAACAGCCTTTTTATATCAGAGCACTCCTGGAATTTCAACCAGCTCAGTAAGGGAACAGCAGGGTTCTGAGAGAGGGGGAAGATTGCACCGTTGTGCGTTCTCTAAATCAGTGCTATCCCAGCAAAAAACAACCCAGGACACATTTCAGATCCATTTGAAGATTTGTGAGGCAAATGTGTCAAGCCTATTAAGAACAAAGCAGCAAATCCAGACAGTTTTTAAATACCAAATGATGTGATTTAGTTTAGAATGAAGCAATCAGTGTTTGGAAAATGCTTTTAATAACACTGTCTGACGCTCTGGAAATTACCTATTCAGTGCAGGAAATTTCTGTTTGGTTATTTCTGCAGGTAAATATTGTATTTATTACATTCAGAAGGCAACAGAAATTTAGATAGCTGAGCCTAGACAAGCTCCTGTAGCATTTTCTTTCTCCTTTACATTTATAATAAACATGAATTATATATGGAGACAGCCATGCTTTGTTTAAACTGCTGCACTAAGTACCCCGTGACAGCAGTAAATCAGTGGTTTGCTTTCTCATACATTTGAATGAATGTAATAACTGGAATAAACAATTAATCTGATGGATACACAGGAACTCTCTGGAGCTAAGTAGAAGAATAATACTGTTCCATTGTTCATACATTTGTCATTTGTTGATGGTCACACTTTATTGACTTTACATATTATTTGTCTAATTATTTGATTCTTAAAGTTATTTTGAATAATTTATTCAGTATTCACTTAAACTGATGTCTGAAATTTATTTTTTTTTGCTTGATCTTCAACTAATAAGCCAATTATGATCAGCTTTAGAAGTTATTAACCAGACTCCAGTTTCTATTTTTGCTACCTAATTAAATCTAATGCTCCTGGTACTACAGTGACACTTGGGCACTTAATGTGTTAATGTATTTTTTTTTAATGGTAGTATTTGTGTAATATATATGCATATACATATAGATGAGATAATGAATATACTTATTTATGTATTTATTTATTTATTTATAAATACCAATGACTACTTGTTTATTGACTTGAAGGACCAGGAAGAGCTCCAGTTGGGCTTTAAGGCTGTTTGGATGTGTCAGGAGACAATATAGGAGTGAAATTGTACAGAGGAGCTTTCATTAGGCTTTTGCTACCTGGTGCCCTGGAGGTGCCATGGACATTATTAAATTAATGGGGGAAACAAGGATGGATGCACAGTGACATTCCGTGGACAAGCAGGAAACATTGGATAATAAATTCGCAGAGCTTGCTCCATTTTGCGTCTCCTGATTTTAGAAATGGAGGAATTTAAACCACTTACATGAGAGAAATAAATGCTGCATGAAATGTTCCTGCTCTGGTTCCTCTGTCTTTGCTGAGTGAAACCAAGGAACAAGGAAAATTCTCTCTTTGTAGGACTATTACCCATCATACTTACTGAAGCTCTTGGGGTTTTTCTTTAAATGCAGAGACATTTCACTTAAAGAAGAAGTCCCAAACATTTCTGATTGGGATTGGCCTTGCACGTACACAGACCTGATTATTAGTTACCCAGACATTAAATAGGGTCAGTTAATAACTTTATCCCAGACAAACTAATTGTTGACCACGGGTGAAGGGCTGGAACAAGCAAGCAAGACTAGGACCCCACATGTAGGGAGAAAAAATGAAGTATTTCCCCCCCAGGAAGCTTCGTGACACTTTTACATTGAGGATATCAACCATAACATCTACAATCACATAACTGAGACCACAGGAGACGTTCCTGGTTTCTTTTTGAGGCTGACAGTGACCAAATCTGTTTGGGACAGGACAAGTCCGAAAACATGAGCTTGCCTTTGGGAGGCAAGAGTCTTAATGGATATCACTGCTGTGAAAAATATTTATCTTTGCTTCCTGCCAACCCTGTGAAAGGATTCTGAATAGTTTCTGTGTAGCCAGTGGTATTGATGTTTAAATGATCAAAAACATGGCTTTGAACATCTTTGTCTCGAGGCCTGGATAATTTCTTCTTCGGAAATGAAACCAAGCCATTGTAAAGCTGCTGAAAAAAGGAAAAGAAGCTCCCATGGATGGACTCATATGTTTTAAAATATTAAAAAAACCCCAGAGTTACAAGTTTTACTCTTTTTATCCAGAAAAGGGTTTATGTTTGGGGAGGATGGGGCAAAGTATGTCATAAATTCCTCCTGCTAGGAAAAAATAGCATTGTTAGGTTCACTGTTTACTCAGTAATATTTCTGAATAAACACGCAGATTTCTGTATTGATGAAGGAAACATCAAGAGTTGTTTAATTGTAGTCCTTTTGTTTTTTCTTTTTAAGTTCTCTCACTTTCTTTTTCCTTGTACTAGATTTTAATTTGTTCATATAGCTTAAATCATCCTGTCTGCTTTTCTTTTTCCTACACACCCTCCGTATCTTCCCTAAACCAACAAATTTGTGAACCCTTTCGCTTAATGTGGGCTTTTATTTCAGGTCTATCACCTCTTATTATGTACCCAAAGAGGGAGTGGAGTGTTGAGAGTTGCTCATGCACCAAAGCAACAGGCAGACCTTGCAGGCAGCCTGGATTTCCTTCGTGCCTGTATACTGTAACCTGAAGGTAAAAAAAGCCCCAAACAACAAACCCTCTTCATTTTGTCCTTGAATGCTCAGTGAGAGAGCTCCTTCATGAAAGGCACAGAGGGATTTTTCCTGTAACTGACGGCAGCCCTGTGTCATTTGCTGTAAGGATCTGATGCACTTTCATCCTTGAGGTTGTTCACTGCATTTCCACTTATCCAGGCACTTCTGCTCCCTCTGCCCGCGCCTCCTGTGCTGTCACGTGCATTACTGTGCTTACAGATGCACGTGGGCACACCTGGCTGAACTGCTCCTGTCAGAAGATAATCTGCCATCCTGGTCTCAGGCTACGCTAAAAACGTCTCAGAAATTGTCATAAATACTGAGCACCAAGTTTGTAACTGGATGTCTCTTCGTTCATACCAATTTCAACATTAAGTCCTTCATTTGCTGACATAAAAAGTTCGGTTACTCTGTATTTTCTTTTCCCCCATTTCTATATCTTTTTCCAAATTACTTAATGTCAAAAGGAAGGTGGAAAAGTCTGCTTGAAAAATTTGAGGAGCTCATTAGTTAAAAACTCCCAAAGGTAAACTTTTCCATGTTTGCAAGATCAAGTGAAAGAGATAATCCAAGTGTGATGGTTGGGTAAGGCTGATGATTACAAAAAGCCAAATGACAATGAAAATAAAATAGAGCTTTGAATTAAGACGACCTAATTTTATTTCCCTTCTCCCACTGACTGGCTCTAATAACTTTTAAGGACAAAGCTGTTCTGCATGACCACACCGGTATTGCATCCTCTGCTGAGATGTGAGTCCTCCTCTGCATTTTTTGTGAAATATAGTGAAATTAAAATGACAGATAATTGAGTTTGTAAAACAGCTTGGCAATCACGAAGGTGAGCCCGGCTTCCATGCAGCCAAGAGACTTGCTGGCAATAATTCTTGTTATATTAGGAGGAAAAAAGTCAATTCCAAGATAACATTTCCTGGCTGATCTAAGGCCTGGGTGTCCTTACATTTTGTTTAGCCTTGCTAGAGATGTTTGATGGAATGTGGACAGTTAATCGAGTGGAGGATCAAGTCTTATTCCTGGAATTGCTTTTAGGGCTACCGAAGTAAATTTTCTCAGTTCGATAGCATCAAGAGAGATTTAAGTAAATGAAACACCTTGTATTGTGGACAGAGACACGAAACATACCACTGCAATAGCCAAAGCAGTCATATTATCAAGAAATATGCCAAAGGAAGCCAGTAGCACTTTCATTTGAAAAGAGATAAATAAAACAATTATTGTAATCAGAATTCGGGAAGGGAAAATTGATCCTGCTTTTGAAATCCATAAAACTGCATGCAGGAATAAGATGTGTTAAATGCAGTAACACCTGTAGTCACTATTTCCTTTCTGCTGTATGCACGACGTAGTCACCGTGTGCCTCAGTCCTGTAGAAGGTGATAATTGCCTACTGCCAAAACAAAAGAATAGCAAATCATTATTATTCTCATGATAGTAACAGGGTTGATTTTTTTGGTTTGGGTTTTTTTTCTTGCAATGAAGGAGCGTGTGCACTCCATTTGTTTGACTTCCTGTCAGAAAATTAGCTGTTACTCCAGTTTTTTTCTGCTTCCCAGTCACTGCACTTCCAGCACTTGCATTTTCCAATCTTCCTGGTGCAGGTGCTGACATTGCAGCAGCGCAGGGTAGTCTGTTACCTTCTGTCACATCTGCTCAGATCTGGAGTGACGTGTATGTACTTGGACACGACCTGATGAAACGCAACACGTCGGCTACATGAAGTCGTGCTCTCTCTTGGCCTTGGGGACAAGCATGGAAACTGAAATTCTAATGCAAAAGACACCACAGGCAGTTGTGCATTTATTTACTGGATTCATTGATTGAGTTGATATTCCATTTCAACAGGGAAAGTAGTTGGTAATATTTAATGAAAGCATTTGCTGAACTGTGTGATTTCAACATATGTTTTTTTCTCGTTGCCTATTTTGCAAATGCTAATGGGAAAGTCATAAATGAACAGAGGGTCAATCTAAGTCATTCCTACTGCTTGTTAGAAACCAATTGAATACGTGATTAAACAATGTGCAAGCCTCGTTCTAATCCCATTCATGGAATGAATTTTATGCTGTAGAAATATTTTTTTTATAGGAAGATCATATATAGAAAGCATGTCATGACAGATTTATCAACAAACTCAATTAAACTAAAAGCTAGAATGCCTGGACTAGCAAAAGTGCACAAGAGAAATTGCTTCATGAAGTTAATGATAATGCATTATACCCAGTGATGATCTTCCTTCTGATTCAGGCTAAGATTTAAAAAGGAAAAAATACTCCAAAACCAAATCAGAATCCTTTGCACTGTATCAACACAAAAGAATATGACCCTTTTAATCTTAACATGAACTGGAGGCTCATAAAGCTCTTACTAAAACCAAATCCTGAGTGTTTATTGCTGGTAGGGGATAATGGATGGGCACGGTCAGGAAATGAAGTTCCCTCACTGAGAGGGGTCTTTTCTGCAGCCACATTAGCAAAGCCCATTTAGGGGTTCATCCTTTGTCTTTTCCAGGTAGAAAAACCAGGTAGAAGTACTCTAAATTCCCTTTTCCCTGGTAGAGGATGAAGTAAGGTTATGAAACCTTATTATTTATTGAGCTGGTATTGCTAATAGAATCCAGTCTTTCTGATTAATTACAGATATCTATGCATCTATGCACTCCCCCAAACAGCCACCTGGAGAGCCAGAGTGACACCAGCAGCTTCTAGATCAGTGTGCAAGAGGCTCAGGGGTGCATGTGATACTGGGCTCTGTGTTTGAATAAAGCAGCCACCACCTCCTTGGATGTGTTCCACTTTTAATGCTACTCTGCACTGCTGGCTTTGGACAAACTCAGCAGCTGTGGAGCTTTATCCATTTTTGCAGGTTCATCCAGGCAGTCCCCAGAGCTCATCAGACCTTGGAAGGCTTTCACAGGATCACAGAATCAATTAGGTTGGAAAAGACCTCTGAGTTCATCAAGTCCAGCCTTTGACCCAGACCATGGCACTAAATGCCACGTCCAGGCTTTCCTTAAGCACCTCCAGGGGTGATGACTTCACCACCTGCCCAGGCAGCTTTTTCTGGTGCTTGACAGTCCTTTCTGTGAAGAAATTCCCCCAAATGTCCATCCTGAACCTCCCCTGGCTCACTCTGAGGCCACGTCCTCTCATCCTGTCACTTGTTGCCTGGAATCAGAGCCTGACCCCCCTGGCTGCCCCCTCCTGTCATGGAGCTGTGGAGAGTGATAAGGTCAGCCCTGAGCCTCTTCCTCTCCAGGCTAAAAAATGCTCTCTCTCCACACATCCTCACCCTCCCTTCTGGGATCTTCCTGTCCGTGCCCACACATCAGCAGCTCCGGGCTCGGCTCACACAACTTCGCACAGAGGGTCTGACACCCCCTGAACTCCCAGAGGGGCACACACAAAACTCTGTGTGACGGATAAAATGCCATCTGTACTCCTGCCAGGGCGGGCACAAAGGGCTGGGATGCATATTCATCGCTCCACTCTCTGCACTGAAGGGACAATGTTCATTTATAATCAAAATTAATTTCCTGTGCCCGATTGGATTAACATATTTGTAGCCAATTTTAGGACAGGTACCTGAATTCAAGTAATTAATGTGTGCTGAAAAACCTAAAAAGCTTCCATTTGAATTTGTTTCTTAATTTTTAGAAACCCTCTCCCCCTACCTATTGATGATATCATTGCTACTCGAGAACTAAAGGCCTCTGCTTTTCTGTTGGGCTGCAGCTGGGTCTTGGCTTGCTCACAGTATTCATTACCAGACGAATAAAAATGTTGATTTTGCTATTCGAGCACTGCCTGCTTGTTATTTTTTTCCATGTTGAGTACAGGTTGCTGTCTGTTTGTTAAAAGACAAAAGAAAATCAATACAAGTGTTGAAAAGGAACCTTGGGTATTCAACTTTGCAAACAAAGTTCTTAAATAAGCACCAAGAAAAGTATTAATAGAAAAAATATGAATGCCTGACTTAATTACCAGTGCTCACCTGAGGAATATTGCTTTTTCAACTATAAAGGACCAAGTGGAAAAAGCAAAAAAAAGTATTTCCAAGGAAAATAAAAATGGAATGATCCCATATATTTGTATTTCAGCTATGGTTATATTTTATACCAATATGTCTTCAATTATTTGTTAATACAGAGGAAAATAAAGAGAGAAAAATTAATCCCTCAAAATATAAAAAAAATAAAGCGTGATTTTTGTTTCAGTTGTTGCCAAGAATTATTGAATCACCTGTATAATCTTTCGGCTTCTAGCCTTTGAATATCTCAGAACATTCATCTGGGCATTCTGAAGATGAAGAAACTTTAAATAATTTATGATCCTCTCAGGAAAAGAAATGGCAAGTCTGCAATCCTCTGTTTTGGTGGTTTTCTTCTTTTCCTTTAAGCTAATTCTGCAGAAGAAGTAAAACGTACGGATGTATTCCCTGCCTGTTCCTGAATTAAGACACTGATATAAAAATAAACAGAGGAAACAGGTTGGATAGTGAGTCACTGGATTGAGCATGAATTAATTGTTTGGTTCTTCTGTATTAATGTCTATAAATTTCAGGTGGATTTTCTCACTGATTTCTAATTAGTTGTAGGAATATATTTTATATACCTTAATTGATATCACAGTGCAGAAGGCTTAAAAAAAATACAGAGTCTTTTTAGGTAAGGAGCAAAGCACATCATTCACAGGAGAAAAACTTACCTACAAAAGTAGAATTAATGATGTCTAGTTCCATTTCATGTATAATTTCAAAGTTGCTTGCCAGGACAGAGCTGCCCAGCACAATTAGGCTTTCATGTACTAACGAGAGCAGGAAGGGCTGCCAGCAAAAAAAAAAAAAAAAGAGAAGCCAACCAACCCTGAAATACAAAACATTTTTCTGTGAGGATGAGAAAAGTACATCCAAGGAGGAGTTGGGGAAATGAGAAACCAGTGATGGGGTCTTTTTTTCATTGACAGCATTTCACAGGAAAGCTGCGTTAGGGGAGAACAGGGAGAAGGACACCAGCTATCAGATATTGATATTTACCAGTTCTCTGGCTGTCAATTACAGCCTTGTAAACATCTGGATTCTCAAGAGAAGCAAGAGTGCAAATAGAGACTCATAAGAGCTACAGTGATGTACCACAAGAAGCTTTAAGCTTCGTCTCTCCTTCCCATTTCTTTATCAATTTTTCGTCCCCCTCCCACTTCCCCAACCTACTTTCTTATAGTGTTGTCATTTACCTGTTGCTATTAAATTCTCAGGTGAGAAATGAGTAGGGGAGAAGCGTGTTTGTACTTCCTATGGATATTTAAATAGGGAGCACCAGAATTTAGAAACCAGCCAGAGAACAGTCCTCTGGAGATTGATGTGGAATCATATAGAGAAGAGAATTTGGTGTGTTTGAAGAGTTTTGTTAACTCTGTCTTTAAAAAGCTGACACAAAAGAGCCACACATCAGTTTGCCTTTTGGTGCATATTAACACAATTTGTCTATTAGACCCACGGGACACAAAATCGAATCTCAGGACAAAGTTATTCCTTTACTTCCCTGTAAGAAGAAAAGATATTTATCTACAGCTGATTTTATACAGAATAGCCATTACTTTGGTACTGTAAAACAATGGTTTTTTGATGGTTTTGAACACTCTACAATGCACACAAAGTTAATTTTTCCACGTCACTTTCAGCCCCAGCCAGATTTAGCAGTTTTAGAGGTGTCTTGGTAACAGGCCACCAATGTGTACCAAAAAAATGAGAGAAACTCAGCTGATCCAGAAATCCTTTTAATTCAAGCAATTTAACAGGTATAGTTCTGAGCAAAGCAGTTTGTGTTCATACTCTACATGTCATGCAATTAAAAAAAAAGAAATCAAAATCTCTTCGGGACTGTGCTTATTTTTTAATGAAATCAATGTCAGCATCTAGTTACTAATAAGAAACTCTCAATAACAGATCCTTGCAAGAAAGAAAGTTGTTTCACCTTCAGGCTGATAAAAGGATTATTAGAAAATGGCTCTCTGTGTGAGTGTGCATGGCAGAATTTAAACAATCATTAAAAATAATACTTTGAAATCATTCACCTGAGGCCCATATAAAGAAGACAGCCTGGTCCCACTAAAATCTAAACATGATGGATTCAGGAGAGAATCTTGAACTGATGGTAATGGCTGTAATAAGGACACCCACTCAAATCATCCTTTTGGAACTCTGGTCATGCTAAGATTTTGGGAGAAGTTTCCACTGTTTTTTTTTTGTACTTCCCCACTGTCAACTCGCTGGGATTTTCTGCAGTAGGACCCTGCACTCCGTGCACACTTACTATGTAAAATACCAGCAAAAAGGGTTGGCATAATGAGTCATTACAATTTAAATCTTATTACACAAAGCTTCATTCGAGTCAATACGCACAGAGCAGAACCGCAGGGGTGCATTTCAGCTGGGGAGAGAGGAGTGAGGCACACAATTCTCGTTATGGGTAAGGGAAGGGACACACAATTCTCCTCATGGATAAGGGAAGGGACACAGCCCCTGCCTCCTGTAACCCCCTGGAAGAGACCTGGTGCTCCGTGTTCAAATCACTCCACGCCGTGCCTGCTCCAGGAAACACTCACAAGAAAAAGCTGCATTCCAACCTTTGAGACTCATCTGATTCAGAATTTTTTTTGGAAATGACATTGCATTCACTTAGTGCAAAAATATAATTGACAGTGATGATGACTCCTAATTGCCACAGGAATAAATGGAGACTTTCAGAAACTGGGAAGGGAGGGACACAAACCACATTAGCATGGATCGTGTATTTCCTCTCCTCTCATTATCTTTCCAGGGAGACTGCTAAATTTTCTCTTCCTAGACTGTCATTGTTGTCCACACAGGAAGAGCTGTTACTGAACCTGGTCACACCTTTCTTGAATTTTCGGATATATTTATAATTATTGCTTTTTAATAAACTGTGCGAGCTTATACGCTTCTGGTTTTAGTTGCTTGTTTTACTAATGGCTTGTTCCAGCTAATTAAAGGAAATCTCCAGGAAATCTCTTTCTTCTGATAAGTAGGTTGCACAAACAGCTTCAAGGAGAATGCATCCTTCCAGACATAAATCTGTACTTGGAACTGCCGAGTCTGTTTGCACAGGCTGGAGTGCTGTGCTTGTAATTTCAGGTTTATTTCATTATTGTAGGTTCATGTTGAAAAGAGATATTTATTATTAATTACTGGGGATTTTTGAAAGAGTATCTTGTAAAATATTCTTAATTATGGACAATGCTGCTGTAGCTTAGAATCAGGCATAAATTTACTGGGAATATGTACATCAAAAAGGATTGAATTCCCAAAAAAGTGCATCCTAACTCTCAAGTTAACAAAAGTGATTCTTCTTTTAGTACTTCAGTGCAATTAAGGGATTTGATTTATGAATGTGAACTGTTTAATCTTTCCAACTTTTTAATTTTTCCTAGTTTTTGCAGGCAAACTCAGTTTTAATTCAGATAGCTTGCACTCCTTACAGAACTTTACACTTAAAAAAAAAAACAATTATCAGAATCATATTTTGAATAACAACTTCGCATGTGTTGTGAGAGCAGTCTAAATAAAAAAACCCCAGACTTTATTAAAGATGAAAGCTACGTAGATCGTGAGTTTGAATTCATTTTCAAATGAACTCAAAAGCTCTTGCTAAGCCCTCCAAGAGCAGAAAGGTGCAGGTTAGCAGTGCAGTGCTGCCTCTGCAGAATGGAGCATCATCAGGAATTCAGCTTCACTGCTGAGATTTAGCAGAGAAGCAGAAAAACACCCCTTATCCAAGGGGCTTGCAAAGGCACTTTGGAAAAGAGCAGGATTTCTATTGTGTCTGCTCTGGGCTTGCCAGAGGTATTCATCAGCCAGTATTGATTTGGAGGGAGGCATGGCTGGAGTGAGGAGGATTGATCTGAGCTCTCCCTTGGCTGAGTTAACTATTGAGGGATCTATTCACATCAGGATGAAGCACTGAAGAGTGACCTACAGCGAGAGGAAATGTGCATCCCTGTCCCTTTGCTTTACAGTGTGTGTGAAGAACTCTGCCTTGCTCTTGGGATGGGTTTTTCCCTCCCTCCATTACCTTTCAGAAACATTATCTTTGCTAAGTTTAGCATTCCTTGATTTTCCTGGGCAATACTTTAGGGAATTACAGAGCAGCACTTTCCTCTGGGGTGGCCTGGTGAAGGGATAAGGCAGAAAGAGCTACTGACTTTCTCTTCAAGCTGCAGTCTTTCTTGTGAGAAACTGAAGGTGGCAAAAGGTATCCATCAGCAGTCTGGCTTAGCTTGGAGTTCTTAGCCAGCCCCTCTCATCCCCAAATATCCCAGCATGTTCCCAAGGCATCCCTGTGGTCACTTTTGCCATCCCTTCCTTCCCCCTCTATGGCTCACTTAAGAGTTGGACGTGGTGATCCTTGTGTGTCCCTTCCAACACAGAATTTTCTGTGTCTCTGTGATTCTGCTCCTCTTCCAGAGGAATCTGCGATTTGTAATCCCCAGAGGCAGAACCATGAGCTAAGTGGCCCCAGGATTGTCCTTGCTGAGGTCTCTCACCTGGAAAGCAGAGGGCTGGGACCTCCCAGCTCCGTATCCACGTGTGCCACACCTCACCCACCCAGCTTTGCCCTTCATCTCACATCTGCAACGTCTTCCTGCAGATTTTACAAGTTCAGATTTGGCTCGGTGACAGCCACCTGAAATGTTTCTGCAAGGAACCTTTCTCTGTTCCTCCCTTTGCATCCCTTCCTTTTTTTCCTTCTTCTTTTTATTTTTTCCCCCATTTCTGTCACTTCCCAGATAATCTGTCACGTGCCTTCATGGCCTTTCCTCCAACTCGTCATTTCTCATGAGCTACTGACACATCAACTGCCACCATGGATTAGCTCCTGGTCTCAGCTTGTTCAGCTTTTTACTGCACTTAGGGACAAACAGATTCATTCTTTGGCTTGTGCTGCTCTTCACACTCCAAAGGTCCTTTCTACAGACAAGGCCATTTCAGGGTTTTCCCTGCAGTCTTTTTCAGGGAGAAATAAACACCTTTTGCTTATCTGCTGCTCACTCCCTCTTTGTGGCAAAGAAATAAAAGGCATTCAAAGGCAAGACCAAGAAGCTACAGTTTTGTAAGTATGTTTTGTGATGGTTTAAAATGAATATGAATTTGATACTATAATCTGAAACCTTACCTTTAAAAGCAGGTTGTTCAGACCTGTCAGCTTCACAAAGGAGTAAACAGCAGATAACCTGAAATAAAGAATAAGCATGAAATTCAATGAATCTGAGCAGCTTAAGATCTCAAGATCTTTATTTCATTACTTGGGTTACCTCGTCTCAAAGTCTTTATCATTTTAAGTACTTCAGTCTTAAGAATTTTACGTCTAGGAACTTACTTTCCCCAGTTATTGTGCTTTACTTCACATGATGGAACTCCAGCTGAAAATGGGAATTTAGTCCCAAGGAACAGACTGAAGTAAATCTGAAGCAAAAGTCTCTCAATGTGCATAATGTTGTCATCAAGTTTGCATTTTAGAGTAAAAAATTAAATAATCAGACAGACCATGCCTCTGAAACTGTTAATCACGGGAAGGAAGGTTGCGCACCTACATTTCCATGGAATCCTGTGAAGGGAACAAAAGAAATCACAGCCATTCTTTTAATGATTAATCAAACAAAGAAGGTTCTATTAATAGTCTGGTTCTCCCTGAAAGACACACAGGAAGAGAAATCCAGAACAGTGAAGGATCTGACACATGGCTGACAGTTTTTCTTTCCAAAAAAATTTGTGTTGTGACTCAACAGAAAGCTCTCACTTCTGAGAGTTTTATTACATTTTATAAACTTCCCGTCTTTGCTACTGAAACCAGTAGACTACTTACTGTGTTAAAAATAAAGTGATCATTGTAGTGAGTTCACCTTCAAATCATCTCATATTTCTTCTCTACTGCCTTTACATTTATGAGTTACAGCATATTGATTTCACTCTTCCCTTGCACTGAGCTTGACTCTCCCTTAATAGACAAAATAACTATTTGCTTTCTATAAATCCTACTATTTGTATTTCTTTCCTTCTCTGAGCTGTAATCTGTGACTTACAATAGGCCACTGCTCAGTGAAATGATGAGGTGCTAGTTCAGCCTAATATTGTTGAAATAACAAAAAAAGTCCAAGTGCCAGTCTGTTGTTAACGGAGCTTTTCTCACGGGTGTTCTTTAAATTATCTGACTTCCCAAGAAGCGGAACAGTGCATTCTATTCACCTGAAAACTGCTCAGGTAATTATCTCGTGGCACATTTGATCCCCTCACAATGCTCAGTGTTGGCTCCCGTTCCTTGCTCCTGCAGCTCCAATTTCTCACTCCCCTGCTGCACTGTTGTCTCTTACTCTGAATTGCTCAGTACCCTCCATCCGTTCCCTCGCTGCCTGGACGTGAGGCTCAGCACTGCGTTGCCATTGCAACACCCTCCATCAAATTCTCCTTTCCTTCTGAGATCCCTCTCTGTTCTCTGAGGCGGTGGCAGGTTTCTGAGCTGTGACCCAAGGGTGCAGTGCAGGCTCTGTTTCTTGCAGGGAGCGAGAGAACACGGTCCCCAACATTTCCTACGAGAGCGCACATGTCACCGGAGCCCCGGCAGCTCGTGCCTCCCCCTGGGCCCGCCTGCTCCCTGCTCCCTGTCAAAAGCTTCTGTCATGTTTCTCACGGCAGAGCTGGAACTTTGACCATATCCATTTTTCATTAAGGGATCAGGTGAGATATCGGACCTCAGTCACTTTTGCCTTTCCTACTCCTGTGTGGAAAGAAAAAAAGAATTTCAGGCAGGGTAGAAAGCACTTCACACCACTGAGAAATATTGGTTTAAAGTAATAATTTAAGACAGAACTAGATGTAGTTAGCTCATTATTCTGTAAAACTGGACTGTCTCCATGCTCACCTTAATCCCAGTGAACAGAAATTAGGGCTTTTTTAAAGTAAAATGAAGTACATAAAGGTCAGTCCAAATGGAATTGGAGGGATTTGGCTCCTTTAATAAGGTTGAAAAGAGGAAGGAAAACCTTGTTAATAGAGCATATTTTCGTTTGCTTCCTTCTAAGCGTGCCATCCATAAACGGCTCCATTCAGAAAACAAACAAAAAAAAGGACTTAATTAATGTAATTAATGCTTGTTATTCGGTGTCAAACTGTACTGAACGGGTCCATCTTGGTTTGCCTGTGTTTCTCTTTTCTTCTGCAGAAATGCCATTTTTCACCTCTTACTGTCCTCGACCTACGGTCAGCTTTGCTCTCCTTATAGCTTTTACAGGCTTCTTTTGGAGAAATTTCTTCACCAATAGTGAAAACAAGATCAGCACCTGTTTTGGGGAAAATTTTTTAACCCACTGAATAATGAATGCAAAGGGAAAGAGCACTGAACTTATGAAAATCTTGTAGACCTCACTGGTTTTAATATTTTTTTCTCATTACTATGCAACCGAATTAGTATCTATGACATTCCTTTTTTTAGCTTGTTTTCAAAAACAGGTATTTTGATGAAGTGACAAAGGCATCTGGAATCTGCATAAATATAATAAAGGAAAGACAATTATCAGCTATCACATCACTAAGATGTATTGGCACTTTTACTAAAGTGGAAAGACTTGACCTAACTCCTTAATAATTAGTAAGATTTCTGTAAGTTACTAAAAATTGCATCTAACAATAGTAAAATTTTAATTTCCTTGAATTAAAATAGATTTTAGAAATACACCCTCATGCCTCATACATCAAACTCCAGAGGAGCAATCATCACAATGGCTGGCAGTATAAAAAGCTGGTTTATAACAGACAATTTATTATAGAAAACAGTACTGGAAAATCCTACTCTAACAATTTTAATCAGGGGCTAACATTTTAACAGGCCAAAAAGTCTGCAAGTCAACCAAGGAACAGGGGAACTGAAAGGAAGGTGCAGTTCCTGCGTGTAGAAGACCTGCTCGTTGCCTCATTCTTAAACAATTTACAGCTGTGGCTGCTGTGGACCCCCTCCACTAAATGCTATTCCTTCTGAAGCAGCTTCCAAGGTGTTTTTCAGATGGCCTCCAAACAGGAAAACGCTCATTGTTGCTTAAGGCTGCTGTTGGGAAAAGCTGTGCTGCAGAATTGCATCTCTTTTGCTGCGCTGAGAATCCCCCCTGTTCCCTGGGCTCCTTCCTTCCCCGGCAGTGGATGTGCAGCAGAGCAAAGCAGCCCTGGCATGTGATGGAAATTCTGCACCTATTGTTCAACACCTCTTTCATTTCACCTCCAGCCCAAACCCACTCTCTACCAGATAAATTCAATTAGCTCTTAGGCGTGGAGTTAAGAAAACCTGTGAGTGTGGGGAGCCATCACAAGGGAAAGGAGCTGGTTTGAGGGAAGGTGCCCTCCACCTCTGCCAGCGGGGCAGGAGGGAGGCCTGGCAGCGTTGTTATCCAGCACACAGATGCAGCATGGCTGAACAGAGCTTTTAGGCTGTTTAATCTGGTCTTTGATCATCCCAGAAATAGATCAAGGCAAAACCATTCCTTTCCTCTCTGACAAAAAGAACTTACTGACTTCTCTGTATTAAACATGCCCTCCTGCTCTGGAAATTGGGCTCAGGAATGTCACCTACTTACTCCATTTCTCTGTGCTCAGTGTAAAGGCCTGACCCAGGAGAGCTGTGGGGCCGGTCCTGTGGTACCTCATTGAAGAGCTGGAGCAACTGGGGCACATCCTTCCTGAGCAGGGAAGATGGGATTGATCAAAGAATCCACCAAGAATCCTGAAAGGAACTACTGGGAAAGAACTGAAGTGTTTGTGTATCGGCGCAGACGGCCTTTAAAACTAACCAGAGGAATTCTAACAAATGATGCCAGTGGTGAAAGTTGATATTATAAGAATCAATAGATAGCTGGTATGAAAAAACAGTGGTTGCTGGAGTACATTCATCAAAGTCCTTGCACGCCCAAGAACAGATAGTGCCATGTGTATATTAAAGATGGACTAGGGCATAAAAATAGAGTAGCACGAGAAAAGAATTTATTTGGATCAAAATCACTCTCGAAAAGAATGATAAATAGTCATTGAGAGACTACAGGGATTCTTTCTTTGTAGTCCAAAAGGTTACCTGAACCAATGATTGATATCTTGATAGCATTTATTACACACAGGCAGAAAACCCACCTGCAATTGTTTAATTTTCTCTCATTGGAGAGAAACGCTACGGGCAGCAGACAGGCCTATACGTGCTGTGCTGTGAAAATTCACAGGGTTCTTCAGCAAAAAGTCACCAAACCCACACAGGGGGATGTTACTGGAGCCAAAGCTTTGGTAACCACTGAGGATATTAAATGAGGGATAGAAAAATAACCTCGCTGATGATGGCATCCTGTTTGCTCATTTTAAATGTAATGAAGAGCAGAGCAAAGAGGGTCCCTGATAACATCTCCAGTTCCAAAAGGCAACAAAAAAAAAGGTAAGAAAATGTTCTTTCAGTTGATTGTGGGTCTCTCTCTTCCTGCATTCACAGGTTTAATCCCTAAACTGCTTGAAACAAAGCTTTTGGAGAATGCAAAGCACAACACAACCTATAATGAGGGAGCAGACCTGTTGTCCTGATGCTTTCCCTGGTTCTTCCCTCCATTTTATGATACCTGGCAGCTTTGAATACCCCTGCCATATGCATGCACAGGTATTCACTGTAGTACCTGAACATAATTCCTATTGCACCTATTGACTTATGGATGCTAAACACAAAACCTGAAATAGCTTAAAATTCATCAAGTTAAGAGCAGTAGTGTGGATACAAGGCATAAATCCATATTTTGACATCCTGAAGACACTGTTAAGCTTTTTGTTATCTTATTAAATTGTATCAGGCTTGCCTTGCGAGGAGTACAGCCAGGATTGATAAATGCTTGGCTTCAGCTACACTCTCCCATTTATTTTCACACTGTCAGACTTAATCCATAACTGCTGTTCAAAGGCAACGGGCAGGAGATGAGGGTGCATCTTGACTCAGCTGGTAGCTGGCTACTGGCAGCCAAAAGCTTCAATAATTCATTGTTATTATTATTCAGACTGCATCTTGACATCATTTATTTTCACTTTTTTATAATCTATTCCCTGAGGATAAACAATTTATAATCACATTACTTAATTAGTTTTTATTCAGTGTCAATTTGCCTAATCTCATTGACCAGAAAGCATGGATTTTTATGGAAAGAGAAAAAAAAAACAACCCTTAAACCTAACCCCAACCACAGCATCTGAAAAGCACCTAGAAGACATAGATGGAAAACTTGGATTGCTGGAGTTAATATAAAAGTCATCTATTGCTCAAGCTGAACACTGTACAGATATCACTACCCCATGGCCACAGACAAACTTGATTTATCCTGAATATTTTAAATGATGGAGGGGGTCTGACACTGGGTTTCACCTCAGATCAGTCTTTGACTGGAACCTTCTTTATTTTCTGTCTGATATTTAATGCTAGGGACAGGAACAAGTAAAGAAAGCTCATTTTCTCATGACAGAGTCTATATATGTTCACCCCAAAAAAGTGTGTTTTCCTTGGTCTATGGCTGAAAAATTACATCCAAAAACACTTCCTTCAGTGAGCTGCCAGACAGATGTAAATAAAACAACCAAATATGGATTTTGAGCGTCAGTTCTTCCCAGACAGCAGCAATATAAACTGCCTCTCACTGGAGAGCTCCTGGATTAGATTAGACCAGTCTCTTGATAAGCAACTCAAAATCACAGGCAGCCACAGAGAATCCTCTTTGCAAGCACAGCTGTAGAGGAGAGAGGAGGAGAGCTGTGTGAGCCAAGAGTTTCCACGTTTTCATCAAAATCACACCAAATGGTACCAAGTCATCTGAGCAGGAGGCAGAAAGAGAATCTTGCCTGTTTGAGAGAAAGTAAGGTATGCTCTGAGAACGTTCAGTCAGTTCCTGAATGATTCATGGGTAGGAAAACAAAAGAAATCAAACCAGACAGAATTTGTCAGTTTGCTTCCAAATTATTTCTGCCAGTGGATTGCTCTACTTCTGACTCTGACTATCAACACTGAATGTGGCACAAGTGCTGCATTCAAGCTTCAGACTAACTATTTTAAAACCTTATTCAAAGCAGAAAGATCACTGATTCTGAGACTAACCACCGATTTGGTGATGAGGGATGAGTTGGACTGACTTGCTGTGCCTCTGTGAGAAAACACAAGTGGTGGAAAGGAGGCACCACAGGGGGCAGGAGGAAGAGGGAAAACAAAGGGAAAAGGGGAAAAACAGTGATTGACACAGGCTGCAGAAGGAAAGAATCAATTATTATTATTATTATTATT
>VZRS01008062.1:218020-272373 GCA_013398055.1 Ifrita kowaldi
TCAGACTAACTATTTTAAAACCTTATTCAAAGCAGAAAGATCACTGATTCTGAGACTAACCACCGATTTGGTGATGAGGGATGAGTTGGACTGACTTGCTGTGCCTCTGTGAGAAAACACAAGTGGTGGAAAGGACTTCACACCACAGAGGACAGGAGGAAGAGGGAAAAAAATGGGAAAAGGGGAAAAACAATGATTGACACAGGCTGCAGAAGGAAAGAATCAATTATTATTATTGTTATCATTGAGTAGCATAGAAACAAAATGTCCCTGCAGATCACGCTTAGGGTTTGTGTCATCCAGGCTGGTCTGGATGTGTCTGGAGTCCCCACAGATAATTGTGTGTGTGAACACTTCTGTTCCAGAGCCTCTGTATTAGGACTTTCAAGCTAGGTAATAAAACTCCCTGGTTTTACCTGGCAGGGACAGTTGATGCCTGAAAGCAATTTTTTTTTTTTTTTAATTTAAGTGAAATCCCTATTTTCATAGAGAATGCACTCACAGTTGCAATCCAAGCTTTGCTTTTTTAGGGAACCTCACAGCTTTTATGGTCCTGTTGGTTCTAAATGTCACCTGCTCTCCCTCCCTCCCCCCATAATTAGGGCAAAGATCTGATAAGGCTGTTTTCCACTGCTCTGTCCTGAGCTTTGCATAGGCTGGGATAGCGTAGCACCTTGTCAGCTCTGACTCCTGCATTCACTCCTTTCAGGTAACACAAGATCAATGGCCCTATAACAACATTTTATCTTATTCTCACTTTTAACATGTCTTGCTGCAAAAATGCTCCATGGGGGGGGAACTGTGTCACTGTGGCTGTGTCATAATTTTCCAACTGCTACACTGCAAGGGGAGGAACACTCCCAATGCCATAGAGCCTACTTCACTGTTTTATCAGGTATATTTATTCATAGAGCTTGTTTATTGCCAAGACATGTTAAAAGTGAAAATAAAACAAAATAAGTGTTTCTGGGTGTTCCTATTCATCATTAGAATCCATCTGAACTGAAAAGATGCCACTGCATCAAGCAGCTATTTCCTTTATCCCTTGAGTTTTTGAGAAAATCTTATTAACAGAATCTCAATCGGTCCCTTGATTTGGTATGTAAAAAAATCATATGCTGATTCCTTAGCAATTTAAATTAATCAAATACAGCTTATTGTGCACATGCACAGATAGCTTCTTTCTCACCTGCAACCTGCCAAAAGGTTGTCTCATAATTTTTTTATACAAATGCTGCTTAATGTGCTCCAAACTGTCAGTGCTGCGGTTTACACCAGTTCTCACAGGTTACAGAGTGTGCAAACCGAAACGAGCTGACCAATGCCCCCCTTGTCACCTCCTTAACCAGCTGGGAGCGGGCTGCTGGTGGCTGTCACTCACTCACCACAAAGCCCCGGGAAACAAAAAGCCTTCCACAGGAACAAGCTCCAGCTGAGGAAGGTATTTGCACTTTTTCACAACCTTTGCTAAAATTTTCTGCTGCTGAGAGCCAGCCAGGAGGGTTCCAGCACTAACAGGGCTAACAAAGCCCGTGCCTGGTTCTGACTTCAGCAAAAATCCTGTGTGTTCCTTATCTTCACTTAAATCAGGCATTCAACCACGTTGATTTACGAGCAGTTTTGACCTGCTTGAATTACCCTCTCTCTAACCAGTTGATAGATAACCTACCAATTACCCTGGGGGCAGAAGAGCAGTCGTGATCCCAAGAATTTGTTGTGCAAAAGGCTGAATGACCCACTTATGCAGACAGGCAAAAACTGAGACAAAATTGAAGGAATTCTGTTGTATGTCAGGAATATCGACTCCCATGAAACACAAGCTCTTTTTCCACCTCACGCTTGCTGTTTCATCCTCATAGTTACAGAAGAACTATTGTGAGGTCTGAACCGATTGATAACCACTGTTGCAATCCCACTTAAAAAGTTGGTGACACACCAGAGAAATGGAGAAGAGGATAAAGGACCAGGAGCTCCAAGCTGGGAGTAGCGTGGAAATGTGAAGATCCATTCCCTGCCTACGCTCATTTGTTGAGACAGAATGGTAAAAGGAGTCCAAAACTAAGTATTCACATTCATTACCAGGGAAGAGAAGGGGGAAAAGAATTTTCTCTTTACTTCTTTTGATTTCAGGAGTGATTAGGTTCACTTGCATCACTTAAATTGCTCGGTAAGTGTTCTGTCTCTCTCCTAACAATAAAAGGGATAATACATTTCGTTGTAGCATTTTCACTCAAAAGAGATTGGAATCATAAAGAACCAGGAAGAGGGGGGCAAGGTGGTATTCTGAGGGCATTAGGATGTTTTAAGAGTTGTTTCTCTTTCTGTCTGAAAGCACTCTATCACCCCTCTCCACATGCTGTAAATAAGAGAGCTGCTTCTCCTGAAAAACAGCATTAGTGGTCATTATAGGGTTTTTTTTTTTTTCAGGCTCTATTATGCTCTGCTGGACTACTGAACACAACTCATCAGGACATTCTTCAGCAGTGTCAGCCTGAGTTAGATCTCACTGCAGACCCCAGCGCTCTGTCACAGATGACAGCACCTTTATGAACAGCCCCGTGCTGCCAGCAGCAGCAGAAAAACGTCCTGAGAGTGGAAACCACTTGTCCTCAGCGTGGCAGCATCAGAAACACCCGAACCTGCGGGAGGATTTTTCTGCAGAGCTTCCTGCTGGCCTCTGGAAGGCTCTGCATCCCCAGGGTGGGGCATGGCAGCACCAGCAGCAGCCAGAGCTCCGGTTACACCTCGCACCTGCAGCCTGACCCGGCACTGCTCCACGGGAACGCGCAAAAACAAGGAATTATTGAGCTTTTCGCTGTGATGGCACTAGCAAGCCTGGAATGATAACCTGTAGAAAGAAAAGGTGGAAATTCATTGAGGAAATTGCTAATATTAGAAATACATAAAGGTTCAGATTTTGGCTTGCTCGTAAGGCAGATCTGCAGGATCTTAGCATCAGTTGAGGCTGCTCCCATCCCAGAGTTGGAGTGAAGGAAAAATTGGGGTATAAAACCTTATGTCCTGATTAAATATTCTTGTCTCTGTGGCACCTGTCCCAACTTATTTTTAAAAGAATGTAAAAATAGGGAAAACAGATTTAAATATGCTGTTTTGGAACAGAACTTTTTTGTGGGAGAGTATTTGCAACAAACTCCCAGTGCAAGCTGAGAAGGAGACAACACACATTAAAATTGTTTTCTCTTACTCATGAGTGACAATTTCAACTACTCCTTAATGTGGTCTGACCTCCCAGCAGAAATATGAATGGGCCAAACTTGAAATAATTATTCTCAGAGCCACCAGTACTTTGCAAGTCAGAGTTCCACACACAGAGGAGAAGTCTTGGCATTTAATAACTTTTAATTGGTTCCCCCCTCACTATCTGTTGGCTCCTCCCAAACCTGCAGCCCCTCTCTTTGTTGGCTGTGACACAGATGGAGCCTCTTCCATGTAACTGGTGCTGATGGCTACACACCAGATATCGCTTTATGTTCCTGCATTGTTGAGCCTGGGAACACTGTTTGAAGAAAGGAGCTCTCTGATGTTAGAAAATATTATTTTAGGATTTCAAGGACAGAGGCTGTCATTAATCCATCATGCACATATGTTCTATCTACATGAACAAACATTTTGTGCTACTCACCAGTCCCAGATATAGGATCTAACTTCTTCAGTAAGTTACAAATTCAGATTTTGATCTTAGTTTCAGGCTCTGTGCTGGGAACACTGAATCTACGTTATTAACTTCATTATATTACAAGGTTGGATTTCTTTATTTTTCTGAAACCAGAAGGAGAGAAAAATAACATTGTAATGCCAATATCTGCACTAAATATTTTTAGATATATCTTGGGACAATAGACATGTTGTCTACTGTACCTGTTAGGCAAAATATAAACATATCTGGCACTACTTTACAGAAAAATAAAATGAATTATCATGGCAACTATGATTTGGAAGATTCAAAGTATTAATTTTACTTCCAAGGAGCCAATTAATCCTGCCATCAATTTGCCACCCATTTCCCTGACTCAGGTGCCAAGCCTAGAAAAGCACATGGAGTGTGTAATTTGGAAGAGATCAATAACCATTGTCCTGGTTACTCATCTCAGAAATTAGTGGGCATAAGGGCAGTCTTTGAGCCATAAGGATGCCTCCACTCGGCTGTCAGCATTGTCAATCAAGAGTTGCAACCAGAGTTCCAAACTACATCAGATGCAAGTGAAACCAGAACCAGGCCCCCACATTCCAGCACTGTTGTTTTTAAAGTTATGCAATAGCACCAATTTTGCAGTGTATGGTAAAGGTCAACAGATAAAACATTTGGAACTTCTACTCATGAATATATTTAATTTGCTCCTGCGAGTGATTTCGATTACATTTCACAAAATACATAGCTGCTCCTCGTTTTGCAATTAAAGATTTCTAATAATACAGTCAAACCTTCTTAATCATTGCTCATTCTAGCATAAAGTAAAGCTTGCTGTGTTTAAAGAGAACCAAGTCATCTTAACAGCATCCCTTTTTGTTCCTTTTTATTTTATGAGATTAGAATACTTAACAACCTTTGCCATATCTGGCTGCAGTGCAAGTGTGAAGAGTAAAACTTGCACAGTGGATTATACGGCTGGGACAAAACTCAGTTCTGTAATTAGGTTTGGTTCTGTTGCTTAGGTTTCCAGAAAAAGTCAAAATTAATGGTTCTTTGCCTAGGATTCCCCTGCAGAGTCACATATAATAATTAGAGACAGGCATATCATATGAATATTTGCCAAAACCATTGATTTATTTCTTCCTTGCTAAAACCCCATCATTTTTGAGGAAAATAAATAGAAATACTCATTGCCTAAGCAGTCATCATTTTAATTGCCAATAATTAAGACACTAAAATAGTCTTGGAACACACACAGACCCTTATTCCTTTAAAAAAACTTAACTTGAGCTGGTCTCAGATTCTTAAAGTCCAGAGCTGGTGTTGCAGCTCCTTCACAGCTGTGCTGCAGAACGGTCTTGGGACAGATCAGTGAGACTTTACAGATTCCCCTCTAACCCCTCAAAACTGAACATGGAATTCTTTTTAACAGAAGCTTCATTTTCATTCAAAAGAAAAATGTGTTCAGGCAAGTTGATGGAGAAATGAACCAATTTGAATGTATTGAAGTTCTTCGCTGTGCTACAGTGCTTTTTAAATGGTGTCTAAACAGTTGGTCACAGATTTATTTATGTTTCCGTGTAAAGAAAGAAAATATTGTCATTTTCTATACGGGAAACAGTTTCCCTAATTATTTGGCTCCTTCTTCTACTACATAAACAGCAATTTGTACCCCTCTCCTTCAACTGGCTGCAATTAACAGCTACATTGCAATAAGCAGATTATGTTAATTAAAAACTCAAAACTATGTAAACAATGGGAAAGCTGACTAGCCATTTTCTATTTTTGCCAACTGGGAGGAACACAAGAGAAATTAGTACCAAGCTTAATTTTGCTGTTTATAATTCAACTTATTTGTAACAAATTACAGCATTTTAAAAGTATTTTTAAACAATTAACTGTATTTCTCCACACTATTTGAACCACATCCCACTTGACAAGTTTACATCTGTACGAATTGGGGGAAAAAACAATTAAAAAAAAAAATCTAGAAAGGTGTTAGGGGAACAGATTTGCACACATCATCACCAAAGTGGAATATCAAACAAAAGGTCCCCATCATGCCTGAGTCACACTCTCAAAAAGTCATAGCTAAGGACAAAAGTGTAACTTAGTTCTGCTTCTTCGGCAAAAATGTGAGCAAACTGCAGCAACAAACAACACCCAGCTGATGCCAATAAATGAGGAAGTTTTCCCATGTTGCTGCAGTTTCGCAGAATTTTGGGGTTTTCCTTCCCTGTCCAGACCAGGATTGTTCAAGGAGGGTGGGAGGCAAAGGTGGAACTCTTAAATATTTGTGTTTCCAGTGCTCCTTTCTGGCCATGAATTGTATTCAATGGACAACTCTTGGGCTTTCTGTCCGAGAGTTGGACTTTGATGATCTTTGTAGATCCCTTCCAGCTCAGGATGCTCTAGGATACCTCTCCTTCCCACACACCAAGGGGATGCCACCACCAAGGGAAATAGAAGCACAGAGAGGCTGTGTACAGAGAGATTTATCAACTGGAAACTTGCCCTTGACCAGACTTTGGGGAAAAAGAAACAGAATAAAGGACTATAGCCCTTCTTCACTTTTATCTCGGAAATACTACAAGAACTTGAGGGAGACAGCACATTTCCTTCCCCAGCTTTGCACGGCTAGAGGTTGCTGATTGGGCACAAAGAGGAGAACACCAGAGTGGGGAATGGTCATGGCTCCAGTTGAGGTGTTGGACTGTTTCCAGGGGGCTTTTCAAAGGCTGTGTAGAAAAAGAAGAAGGCACAACGCATGGAAGAGCTCGTTCAGTTTGCGAGCAGGCTTTCAGAGTGGCCAATATAAAAATACCAGTCCAGTGCATGGTTTCAATTACAGCCCTGAACCAAACTGCTTTAGAAAATGGGAATGGTCTCAGAAGATGCGAAAGTTGCAGTTGGATGCATTATTCACAGCCCCTTAGGAGGCCACTAACACTCAATGCACAGCAACACACAGGAGCAGGGGAAGCTTGAGGAGGGCAGGCGTTTAGAAGCGCTCTCCACATCGTTAGAATCTGCACCTCCTCTCTTTGAGTCGTTTACAGAGAGGGACAGTGCTGGGGAGCTTCATGTGTATTATGTTGGAAAAGACATTTCCTCTGCTTTAAGGGCAACACTGATTTCCCATCTCCCGCTCCCCGCGGAGCTCACGGCCGGTGGGAGGGCTGCTCGAAATAAAAGTACAGTTGATCATTTCGCTTTCTGCATTTCCCGTTTTCCTTTTGGTGACACGAACTTTAAATGAGCTGCCGTAAAAGCTTCTCAGGGTCAAAATAGAGGAAATCACATCCACCACAGAGACAGGCACTGCAAAAAACCCTAATATGACCATTATGTTCAACTCAGCAGCCTTTTTCCTGTTGGTAGGCTTTCAATACAAGTTTAGCATCAAGCCAGGCTGTCAACAGCAATGAAATCTATTTCTGTGACATTGAAAGAGCTCTTGATGAAAGTCAATCAGTTTAGGGAATGCGTTTTGTTGTTTTTTGGTTTTGTTTTTTTTTTTAGTAGCACCTGGAAACAAGACAGGGGAGGAGTGGGGTTTTAACAGAATTGCTGCTTTTTCTTAGTTTCAACGAGGTGAGGAATACGCACTAAGTAAACCCATTTATTCTACAAGCAGCAGATGTAGTGTTTGATGGGAACAGCCACATTTCCGTCTGACCATTTTCTCAGAGCCTTGTTTCTTAACAGAGTTAACCCTTTAGCCAGGTTTTTTATTCTGAAATTATTGGAAGGGTTTAGATCTTTTTGTGACTCTGTTTCTGGGTCAACACAGAGCAGCCCTCGGGCTCCTGGGTTAAACAACTTCAGTTTTCATACTATAGAAGGAAGTGTAATCCAGATCCTGCCACTGAGTCCAGGACTCGAGGTCACAGCTGTTTTCAAGCTCAATAAGAATTCACTTTCTGAAGTGTCTTCACCTCAGAATAGGATGATGATGATAGTGAGGATTCTGATGACATTCATATTGTTAAGAATCATTGTATAAAGCCAAATGGTGTACTATGGGAATATTGCCGTTTCAGACAATGGCTGTGATGGGGACTTTTTGTTTTCTTATGAAAACACAGCATAGGGAATTATATTGAAGCAACTTAAAAGGTGATTCCAGAGTGAGGCACATTAAAGTTAGTGACAAAATAACACCGTCCATATTTCATTGTCTCTGTCATGGGAATTATTGCTGTATTAAATCATCATCCACTGTTTTTGCTTTTGGTCTCCTGCCTCAGTGCCTGGAGTGAGAAGCCTGCTCAGTACAGCTGAAACCCAGTCAGCTGTTCCTGCTGCCAGCCCACTGAGACACCCTCAGAGCAATGGCATTCCAGAAGTTCCCCAGGGAGTGCAACATTTTCCCATTTGTGAGAAAGATTTTGTTGTTTTTGAGGTTCGGGATAAAGAAGGGTTGGCAGAGGATCACAACCACTGCTGCTTTCCTCCCACTCCCATTCCCTGCCCCAGCAGGGGCGATGAAGAAATCCAGGGAGATGTGCAAAGCTCACCTTCAGTGTGACAGCCCTGAGTGACCAGAATTTTGAGCTGACAAGGACATAAACTCTTGTAAGTGAAGTGTGTTATTGATTTGTATGCAGCTACAGTGCAGAGATCAGGGGAAGTTCAAGGATATACAGTGTCATTAAATTCCTCTCAGATTAGGGGAAAAAAAACCTAATTACTTTCACTGAGGTACACAAAATGAAAAGTCTATTTTAGCATTTTGGATTTAAAATTGATCAATTCCTTTGTGCCATTTACCTCTTGAACTGATGGAGGCTTTGATACATTGTGTAAAGAAAAATTATATTTTCGAATAAATTAAAAGCAAACATATTGTTTGTAAAACTGAACCACAGATGTTCTCTTCTTGTGGGTATTTTAAAATAAATAAGATCAAGATAGTGACTCAAAAAGATGGGCAAGAAAAAAAATATTATCTAAAGTGCTCTCATTACTGTTAATACAGATGAGCCAGGAGTGATTCACCCTCAGAGGAATCATCCCTCATTTTATTTTTAGTAATTTTCAGCTGAGTCCAAGGTTCTTTGCAGCCCCAGGAAGATCTGAATGGTCTGATGGTTCATTTTTGCTCTGCTCACTGATATTATTATTTTATCCACCACTTGCCTTATAATCAATGCTCTAAAAAATATGCACTCTAAGCATGCAGAAATGAATCAATTCCTCTTGATTTTCAGAGTCTTAGGCCTATTTAAAATAATCTCATCTGCTTGATACAAATAAGTCTTGTTTAGCCCTTCCCTTCCCCCAGTTTGATCCAGCTCTTCCCCATTGTTGTGGCAGACCTTTCAAAACGCGTTTGATCACACATCCTCTCTGCCTGATGTCCTGTGCCAGTGATTGACAAGAGTCCTTTGTGAGCAAGCATTTCAGTAATGATGTACGGACTTGTTAGGGAGCCTCTGTGTCAAGAAGAGAAATGAACAATAAATTAGAATAAAATGGAATTGCATTTGAAACTTGGCTGGAGGATTTTGCATTTGTGAGGACAAAGGACATTTGACAATCTGAGTCATCTTGCACTTTGCCTGTAGCAACTGTCAAATTAGTTCTTAATGCTACAGGGAAAGGGATTGAGTCACAGCATTGCTTAAAGTTAAGAGGCTCATCAGTAAATCACTGGCAATATTAACAATTATGAGCTGCACATTAATATGGCAAAAACACTCTGAATATTATGCTTACAACAGAAAGCCAAGGGGTGAACATAACTTTGGTTCCAGATCCGTGTGCCTTCTCCCAGTGACTGCAGCTTTAAATTGGGGTAGGCAGAGCAAAAAAGAAGTGAATCGATTCGAGATCTTTCAAACTACGTGTCCTCACAACGATGTAATAAGAAGAAAATCAAGTGCTAAATCTGGATTTAGCAACGTATAAAAGTGAGGTGAGGAAGAGAAGTGCTTACCTGCATATAAATTCAAGATTCACACGCTTGTCTGACATCCCTAAACCTACACTTAGCAGGATCCTGCAGTGCCCCTCCCTCCTCCCAGGCACCCCTGGCTCCATCCCTCCCCTGCAGCAGCTGAAGCTGTGCCCAGATGCCACAGTGGCTGCATTCCCACCAGCCCACGGCTCAGATAACTCGGGGAGATCATGTGTCCGAGCTGGGGATGGGGAAGGGCTGTGTCCCGCACTCCAATTCCAGTCCTCTCTAAGAGAAAAACGTCAGTTTTCTGTTATTTATGTTAGAGAACGATATTGTCTTTCCAATTTCCTCACACACACAAGAAACTCTTAGAGGGTTACACTGCTTTGATGCCAGAGACCTTTAAGTTGTTTCATAAAGCACAGTCCCTTTGGAGGATTTGGGTCAGAGGGTGCCTTGATGTTAGAAAGGCTCACAGAGAATCACTGGATTTGAGCTGTTTTGAAAAATACAGAGTATGTTCAGGCCAGCCCTTTCACGATCACTTCACGCATCATTTTACAGAGTGGCTTTCAAGGGAAAAAGAGAACGCCCATGTTTTATTTGTAAGATTGAAGAAAAGACTGACCTGCCCCGTATGGTGATCAGCGTAATTTCATCCCTTTCAAAACCCCCGTGGGTCTGGCTCAGTGTGCTCTAGGACATTACACGGAATCCATTGTGCCAGGCTCTCCACCACTTTTCAAAGGCACAACTGCACAATTCCACCATTTTCTGGCATGAAAGGGGTCAGAGGGGAACAGAATTAGATATGTTGTGGGAACGGCCTGAGGCACAATTGCATTGACAGCCCATAATGCCACTCTAGGACGCGTTCCCTCACAAGCTGCACGGGTCTCTCGCTCAGCAGGCTCTGCCCTTTCAAGTGCTCGCACACCGTAATGAAGTCCCGTTGCACTGACAAAAGCAGGATGATGAGTACAGTCACCACCTGAAGAGCCTCTTAGAAGTGGCACCAGAGGAAGAAATTTCCTGAGCTCTGCAAACACTGCACTAATGAAACGTCGAGTGGGATTGGTTGGTCAAAATTCATCCAAAAAAAAACCCAAAAAAAACCCCCAAAAGACAAACCCATAAAAACTCACAAGCAAGCAAAGAAATTAATTATTATGTGGAACTCCACTGATGCATATTTTTAAAGGACTATTTCATGTACCCCAGCTCCTACATTGAGCAGAGATGTCTTTCTACTCACCAAATTCTTTGCCTGGCACACAAAAATATGATCACAGGGGTTTTTTGATAAGGTTTTTTTTTTGTTTGATTTTGTTTTGTTTTTCTTGGGTTTTTTTTTCTGTGAGAATATTTATCTACTTCTAGGCAAAATCTCTAAGAAGATCTGAGAAAATAGCTCATTTTATAGAAAATAATTTCCTTCTCTTCTTCAGAAAAAGTCAAATAGGTCTAAGATACTCATTTCTGAATACCAACATCCATGCTTGAAAACACCTGCCACCTACCTCCTGTGTTGGCAAAGACCTCAAACTCAATCCACAGCCAGGAATTTTCTTTCTTTTTGTATTTTCCAAAGGAATCCCAAAGAACTCAGGTGGTGCTGGTAACTCAACCTGTAAGAGCTAACAAGGATCTAAAACCCAAACTGTAGACATGTGTAAACCGAGGAAGATCAGCGGCAACGTGGAGACAAATCCCTAGAGAAGGGGAAACATGGATATAATCTTCTCAACATCTTCCTTTTTTATTTGTTTGCAAGTGGAACGTTCCCTTTTTCCTGGACTTTTTTATATGGATTAATAAGTCAGGGCTTTTCTGCATCTAGAAACAGGTTAAGCACCCGAGAGGAACTCAGAAGAAAAACCAACTGAACAAATAAACAATTTAAAAAAAAATCAAAACAGAAAAAGAGTAATTAAAATAATTTGTTTCTCTTGTACTAAAAACCCTGAGGAAAGGAATCAAGCTTTATACACTAGCTTGATGTAGGGCCTTTTCTCTTTCCAGGGAAAATATCAATGAAAAACATCCTGAGGGACAAAAAAAATGGATGAGCTGAGTTTAATGAAGGTTGACAATGACTATTATTGATGTCCTTATCCCAAATGACAAGAGGTTTAGGAGACTTTTATAACATATTGACACTGTACTGGTTCAAATGCTCTTTTTTTTCTTTCCTTTTTTTTTTTTTTTATTTTTTAAAGCTAATGTACTGTCTGCTTCAGGGGTAGTGCTGGAAAACTTGATGTGCAGAATGACATTTGTCACCCTTTGTTCCCCAGCTCAGAGCACTTTCTTCCCGTTAGATATCTCTCAAACTGAATAACAGCTGCATTAACACGAATTATCCTCTGCCCATCCATTTGAATTTCAAGACAAAAAACAAAGGCAAATCTCAAGTGGAGGAAACAGGTTTCAAAATTAATTTCTGCCCTACCATCCTCCTACCTGCTTACTTTTGCAAGAATGTGAATTCGGATGTTAGGACTCAAGAAAAATGGGAAGTAGGGTATTTCCACACCAACATGATGCAGAGTGTAAAATGGTACAAAGTATTCTTCAAAACACATAATCAATTTATGTTGTACAAATTCACTAAAAATTTATAAGGAAGACAAGAAATTTGGGAAAAACAAACATTTTCATCTGCAGGCATTGAGTGTGTCCTCAAGAGGTCCTCTCGCAAAAAGTCATCTCACAAAAAGTTGGCTCGGCTGACTCAGATGAAATCCCCCCACTCTGCCCCTGCAATCCTCTCCAAAAAATATTCAAGTGTGTGCTCCTTATGAACAATGCTTGCCATATGTAAAAAGTAGATTACAACTAGTCACTCACTCCAAAATTTTGTCAGTCTCGCGACATCAGATTTATTAAAAGCCATTTTGAAATATTTCTAAACTTCTCCAGATGTCAAGCACCTAAAAGAAATGCTCAAAACACAATGTCAAGCTTTTTATCTACCACTAGACACATTGCAAATGTTTTCTTAAAAAGGGAATAATCACACAACTCATGAAGCTTGAATATGAGCAAGGCAAACCTGAAGTGCAATAGTACAGCCAGGTAACACTGTACTTGTGTGCAGTGTAACATATTCATAAGTCATTAGGAGTATCTGAAAGTAGAAGCTCTCCAGCTCATTAGTATTAAAGCCTGGAAAATGAGATTTTATTAAACAAATTTATCTTTGCATAAACCAAATTCTGCCTCTGCACTGCCTATGACAGGCAGCTTCAATCATCTTTAAGACACAAAGTTCTCCCTCATCTTATTTTTCATTTTAATGACAAAACTGTTGCTACAAAAGAAACAAACTCTAATCAAGAAAAGAAATAAAAGAGTGCAGTAAAATGAGTACAACAAAAATGTTTGGCTTTGCTATATATTTTTGGTCAATACCAAGACCTGCACTTGCATGTATAGAAGACCAGAATATTACTATTTATTTTAAAGGGAAGGCCCATTAAGGGTAAAATGTGCAGATCAGAAACAGTCTGCATCATAAAACATTGACCAGGTTAAACATATGTACACCTCAGGTTGGATACCTTGCAAAAATTATTCCTTTCCAAGTAAAAAAATCTTTAGATCTCTTCTTTGAAAGAAGACAGGACTCAAAATATGTCTGAGAATCTCGTGGCAGAGATACAACTTGGGAAACAGCTGTAAAAAACTCCACTCTATTTATCCAAGATGAAAACTTCTTTAAAAAAGAAACCCCCAATCATTTTTTTCATATTGAAGAGTTCCTTGTGCTGAGGTTCCAGAGCCTGTTTGTCCTAAAATGAGTTTTCCTAGCCCTCTCCTGTGCCTGCTGGCTGGGCTGGCTACAGAGATTCCTTTAGAAAACTGAAGAGCAGGAAAAAATGTGTGAAATGATTGCAGGGAGCAAAGATCTCTCTAGAACCTTTAGATAATCAAAACAAATTCCACTAATTCGAAAACCATCACCTGTAAAATGAGTTTTCTTCACTCTCACAAACCATCACAACTAAACTTTCAAGAAAAGAAGTGTCCCTCAAATGAGGGAGAGAAGACGTGTGGAGCAGGGAAACAAAATTGGCCAGGCAATAAATCTGTCCATTAATTTAGTACTTAAGGTATCCCATCTTGTCTTTAGGTTGTAAAAAGGTTTTCATTGATCTTTGGCTATTACACTTCACCTGTATTTTAAAGAGTGGTGCTATACCTGTTTACCAGCAAATTTGTGCCGTGTTATAGAGTGACTGTCCAGTTCAGCATCTTGATACCAAGTTTACAGCATGCTTAGGCAAGTAATCCAAAAAAACAATTGCCTGATGCAGTTCTTTATTTCCACTAAAGCTGTACAGAAATTGCAGGCAGTGTGGAAGTAGCCAAGAGTTATGAACTGTCAACACGCTGATAGGAAAGTAAACAATGCAAAAGTGAAGCCAGCATTTGAGTCTCACAGCATGGTACAGTGCTGTAATGGTTTAAATCATAAGCCAAACGATTGTTATTATAGAGATAGTGAATGTCATGCTTACAGAAAAACTGTGCATGTTAAAAATGACTGCTAATAAAGAGATAAGTCTCACAGGGGGAAGGGACCTCAAGCCAGTAAACAGACAAAATGCATTACAGAGGGGAAAAAAAAGCAGGACAGAAAAGGGAAGACTTGTCTAATTACCAGATTCAGCTATCATTTATAATACTCTTTATTACCAGGAAAAGGCTGGAAGAGACGGATACAGGGGCAGTAGACTCCATTATTTATTTATTTTAAGGCAACAGCATCCCAGTTAGATTTAAAAGCATGGCATCTAAAATATGCATATCTGAAAAGAGAGCCTGGGTCTTTGTAGGCTAGTCTTTGGCCTTGGTGAGCATTTTGCATGTAAACAACATTATTATATAAATGTCAAAATAAATAGAAAAGAAAGCTGAGGCTGACCCATAGAAACTTGGAGAATCATTTTCTTCCACCACTAGCACAGAGGTGTGCTCCTCATCACAGAAGAAGAGGAAAACTGCTCAGCCACCCTGCCTGTTACACCCAGAGTAAATCACCAGGAAAGGAAATCTCTCTCAATCCATCAGTTACCAGAGAACCATTTCAGCATACTGTCCAGAGGGCCACAAACGGGAGACTCCCTCCATGCGACAAAATCCAAGCTTACTTTTCAGTGTTCTCCCAGCACATTTGAAAAAAACCCAAACATCTATTTTGGGGTTTTATTTAAGTTACTGCTGATAGAGGATCTACAAAAATTTTAAGAAAATTTTTCCTGTAGTGGCTTATTCAGCAAGTAACATGAGATAAAGTTGTTGTGAAGAACCTGCTTTGTTCAGGTCTCACCGATCTTGGGATCACCATCTCCTTACAGCCACAAATACGAATTTAGGCCATCAGTTCTGATCTGGTTTTTGAGCACACATTTACTTCTGTGCTGTGCTATCAAATATTCTTGAGGACACTCTACCCAGTGTTGTAAGCTCTCTCAGGATGGGAATCTCAGTCTACACATTTCCTGGTGAGAGCCAGCTTTGTTTCCAGTAGAGCTGATGCTCAGACTGAATTTGTAGCCCTTACAGCCACACAGTGGCTTTTCTGAGTTTCCAGGGTGTCACTATAGCAATAAGTTGCACTGAAGCAGGCAAACACTGCTGGAACAGAAACTCGTGTGCCAGGACAACCCCTCCTTACCTGCACCTCCCCTCTGCCACTCGCAGTAGCTCTTTGCACAGCCATCAGTGCTCCCATTCCCAGGATCACCTCAGGAAACATTCAGATCTGCTCCTCCTGAGCTCTGACCTTACCCCAAGCTCCTGTGCCTTCCCAGACTGAGCAGAGCAGCAGAAAACACCCCTGAGTGTGCTGCACAGATTTCTGTCACTGTGTCTGTGCACCTGATCAATGCCCAGCCGGCAGAACCAGACACTTCACTTCTGTTATCACCACAGCTATGTGAAATGAAAAACTGGAATTTTTCCATTTGATCCTCTCTCCTTCCTCTAACGAAGGAGCACATCCTCTCCCCTGGGCATTCAGACAGGCTCACGACTGATTGCCCATTCAAATTCGAGTGGGTTATCCACTGGAGCTGCAGCTTGCTTCCAGAATAAGGCTGCAGGGTGGAGGGGATTGTGTAAAAAAGTGTTCTTTATTCCTGGGAGAAGAAGTTTCTTGACTTCCAGCCATTTCAAAGACTCATTATTTACTGGCACCAAAATCCACTTGGAAAATAATATGTGAGAGAAATGCTCAGTATAGAGCACGAGTTGAAGGGCAAAAATCATCTTTGTAAGTTATTCTCAAGGCAATCACTTCGTATCTCATTTCATTATGCAGCATATTTTTCAGGTATTCATTTTGAGTGTATTTTTTAAAAGAAAACATCAAGTTCACTGTATTTTAAGACTCCTAAAATACTGTTATGCATTTGAAGGATTTTATGCTCAAGGCCAACAGTTCCTCATCTCTGTTACATGTGAAACTCGATGAGGAAATGAGATTATCCCTCTCAAACCCCTTTAGGAGAAAACTGAATTAACGTGACAATTCAAGTTCATGGAAGAAGATACTTGTGCAAAGTGTGCATGACTTATAAATTCATTTAACATTGACTTTGGAATTAAGTTTGCTTCCTTCCTTACAGATACTGCAGCAAGCCTGGGAATGTTGTGGGTAAACGAAGTAGCAATGCAGGAGGCTGAACTCATGCACTACCTTTTAATTGGCCCTTGGACAACTGTGTTTTCCACAAGTGTCCATATGTTCCAGAAGTCCTCATCACTAAGTAGTGACAAACATAAAAGAAAAAAAAATACATCTGGGATTTTAATGTTCAGAGGGAAAATGGCAACAGTGGAAGGAAAGGAGAAGCAAAACTGCTACAGGCCACAGTCTGGGTAGGGAAAGGTGCCTGTTCAGCTCAGTTTGTTGTTACTGTGTTCTGGAGGGCAATTTCTGTAACACTGGTGGTACCTCAGGGCTGGTATATAATGCATTTAACAATGCTAATATGTTAATGCAATTTAATTTGCGCATTGCTTAAACACCCTCTGAAAGACTCGTGACAGAAGTACAAAAATGCACGTGGATGAAGTGTGAATAGAAATGTGGGTGTGGAAGCACCAGAGAGCAGCAGAACAGACAAGAAAATAATGTCCTGTACTGATAGCAGAGGAAACTACAGGCAACAATAAAATGAGGAATGTGCTTCTTTTGTCAAAACCAGAAATCCTGCGCTGTGACACAACCACAGACCAGAAGAAGACCTCAGAGACACGATGGGATGGGAAACAGGATTCAAAAGTTGATGTCTTTTGTCCTGAGCAAAATCAGCTTCCTTACAGATTTTGTGAACAAATCCCAACTTCAGCTGGTGCAGCTCATCACACAAGTAGAAAAAGCAGAGCCTTGAACTTTCAGTGGAAAAGAAGTGGTTGCAGAAGGAAGAGAAGTGATTTATGTGTCATTACTTCTCCAGCAAACACCTGTAGCTTTTGCTGAGAAGAACTGGCCTTCTCAGAAGTTGTCATGAAGCTACTTATGCAGGATAAATAGATAAAATGAAGACAAAGTGATAATTTTCTTGCAGTATTAAGCTTAATTCCTCGTTCATGTGGTGCCCTTCTGTTTATATACCTAGATTATAAATCATATTTAGGGGAGAAGAGACAGACACCTTTGTGCAAGCCCCAGCCACTTTTAGCTGAGGTACAATCTCTACACTCTGAAAGAGCTTCTGGAAATAAGTAGCAATAGAAAAGTAATAGAAAGAAAATCACTCAAAGAGTAATAAACTCTTGAAATCCAGCAGTAAAAATAAGTTTGGAGATCCTTGAGAGAAGAAGGTGCTTAGATGGCTGCAGAGTCCGAAACCACAGGGCCAAGAGGGCTGAGACAGAGTATGGACAGGACACTGGCAGATTTACACCCCAGCCTGCTGCCCTCACATCCCCACACACAGGAGGTGAGCAGTGGGAGCAGAGAGCATGGCCAGGGCTTGGCACGCTCCATTCCATGGCTCACTGAGTCACTGACATGGCATTGGAAACCTGCTGTATTCCAATAATCTCCTGATTGTGACAAAAGTCAGCGCAGTTGAACTTTACACATGTGACTAGCTCATTAACGGAGCTCCGTGGTTTAATTTGTGCATTTTTTAGGATGGAGTAAATAGTAAGGAGGAAATATTTTTGATCTTCACTTTGTTTACCAAATTCACTTATAAAGTCTTTTCCCCTAATTCTTTTACTATCACTGATCAAGGTATGATGTAAGTGATAAGAATGATTTATGATGTAAAGATCCTGCACTTCAATTAAAAAAGGGCCATGAATAATTAGAAAGAAGCAGAGAGGAAAGAACATTCTGATGCTCATGGGATGCAGACCTTCTCCAGAGTCACAGCCAGCAAATCCCAAAGACAGTAAATTCTGCAATGACCACACTGAGGGACAAACACTAACTGCAGCTAAAGAAACCCTTGTTACTACACTACAAATGTCTCAAAGTGCTGCAATTCTGAGACTGGAAGGGCTCATCATAACCCTCTGAAGCTTTAGCTTTTAAACTCATTTTATCTTCAAGTTTGGAAGCTTCCTACTCTTCATAATGTAACTGTAGCTTAATTTCATGCAGCATCTCAGTTAAAGAGTGTGCAAAAGTGTAAAGCTTTGCAGTGCCCTCTGGTCTCTGCAACACAGCTGCACACAGAGAATATCACCATGAGGCACCAAAGGTTTTGCCAGAATTCAGATGAATGGAAGCTCAATAACTTTCCTTTGCAGGAGCACTTTATATCAAATTACTAAGTTTCTGTTTTGTACTTATAATGTGCCTTTGAGTCAGAGGAATAAAAAAAAAAAAATACAATTATCTAAAGAGATAATTTCCTTCATTACTGAAATTAATCCTTCTTTGGGTAACAAGGGATTGAAGAGTGTACACCAAATCAAAAACATTATTATGTTCAACCATAAATCTCTGTAAGTCTAGCAAGATGCAGAGAGTTTGAGAGTTCCCAGAGAGACCCAAGCCAGGTAGTTTAGTAGGAGAGAGCGTGTCTGGTATTTCGGATATCTAACCACAAAGAGAATTGCTTACAGCAAGTTCTCTTCAAAACCCTGATGGTGCAGCTGCAGCCAGAGAACTCTGTAAGGACACGGATCAGCGTTCCCAGGGGGGCACTCTCCGAGGATGCAGCAACTCCTAAGTCCTGCCTGTTGCACTCTCAGCCCCATTTCTGAGCTCTGGGGTTAACCTAGTCCTAACACCACACAGATTAGCCTAAGTGCTCTGCACTAATGGGATCACAATGCTGGAAACTCTGACCTTGCCCTCCCTAACCCTTGCAGCACCTAACTGTAACAGTCTTTGAAAGCCTTCAGCGAACAGTACTAATTATAACTCCCTTTTTCTAGGTTTAAAAGCAGTGAAAAGTTGCTTTTATCCTGACAGAGGCAATGATGGAAGTCTCAAGAAGAGATCTCTCTTTTCTCAAGCCACAGAACTTTTGACAGATGTAGAACCTTGGAATGATACAAGAGGAGTTCTCATTGCTAGATTGCACATTCAAGTCTCACACAGAAAAGTATGAACTTCAGGTATAACTTTGTCTTATTAAAGCATTACAAAAAGCCCAGAAATAACAATTATGGAACATGTTCATCACTGCCTCAATATGCAGCTTCTGAAAACCATGCACGCTTAGCCTATCACCTGCAAAGACCACAGATTCAATTTTGAATTTGTCACCACAGAAGTAATTTGCCAGGCACACCTTTCTAGTATGTTTATGTGTAGACACACACACACAAATATATTTCTACCCAACATTAAAAGCAGAAAAAATCTCCCTCGCAGCAGAATCCCTCCCCTGCCCCCTGGACTGTGCAGTTTGATGGCTTTAGCAGCTGTATCAGAAGAACTCTATAGGCTATTCAGTCACAAACATAACTGACATAAAGCAGAGAAGCCCTTTTCCATCTGCTGCCATGTCCCAAAACAATAAAACAACACAGTGACCTCACAGCAAAGACTGAGGGGCACTCACACAAACTTGTGTTACAGCTTCCTGACCCAATTAAACACTCCAGCCATACATCCACCTTATCACATGTTAAACTTTCACTTCAGAGGCACCAAGATCACACACATAAATCTGTGCCTCCTGCATGCCTTGCACTCCTCAGCAACCTTGCTGAAAGGATTTATCTCCAAGTCCAACTGCTCAGGGACACAAATGCATTTGAAGAAAGGGGTGAAGGGGTCTGACCCTCCCTGCAGGAAAGAAATGCTATCAGCAAGTGCAACAACAGACCCTCTGAGTCTCCCCAGAATCTCCTAACATTTAATTAAAAACAAATTTTATTGTCTAGTTGATAGAAGGCTGCTTGGGATGGGGAGATACATATTCCCTCCTTCAACGACTATGTAATGTGAAGTCATTTATAGGAATGAGAATACAAATCGGAATTTCTCACACATTTTGTTTAAAAGTCGTGTTGGTGCACTCTCTCTCCCTCTCCACCCCCATCCCCCTGCCTTTCCCTTGCATCTTTTCTCCAGCAAAGATTTAATTATTTAATGCCAAGTGCAATAACATTGGGAGCAGCCAAGAGCATTCTTCCATAGAATACTCCATAGCACACTAATTAGGGCTCTTCTGAGAGATTTAACAATCCCTGTAGGCAGAGGAGGGAGCTGGATCTGGTCTCTTCTAATCCCAGTGACTGCCCTCCTTTTTGTGCTGTAGCAAAGGGGAGCAGAGGGTTTCCAGTGGCCTCCTTTTGTGAGGATAGTGCTGCTTGTGCCTCACTCCAGCTGTAGCTGGGTGACTTCTTCAGCTCCAAGGAATGGGTGAGGACTGAGTGGAACCTCTGTGCCTCTTGCTCTTGCTTGTGTAGGTTCCACAGCCTTTGATCCCAGTGCAGTTCCAGCTCTTCCTCTCTGGAAAGAGACTTGTGTACCCAGCTGGGAACAGTGAATTCCTCCAGGTGCGCTCTGGTGTGTGAGGCTCTCTGACCCTGGCCTTAGCTCCCTCCAGCTCGATGGAGACGATAAAATCTGCAATCAAAGGAGGAAGCCACGTGGGGAGCACATTTTTATTGTGGCAGAGCACAGAATCAGAGAATGGCCTGAGTTGGAAGTGACCTTAAAGATCGTCTCATTCCAGCCCCCTGCCATGGGCAGGGACATCCTCCACCAGACCAAGGTGTTCCAAGCTCTGTCCAACCCGGCCTTGGACACTTCCAGGGATCCAGGGGCAGCCACAGCTTCTCTGGGCACCCTGTGCCAGGGCCTCCCCAGCCTCCCAAGGAAGGATTTCTTCCCAATATCCCATCTAGCCCTGCCCACTGCCAGCTCGAAGCCATTCCCGCTTGTCCTGTCTCTCCATCCCTTTGTTCAAAATCCCTCCCCAGCTCTCTTGAAGCCCCTTTAGGCTCCAGAAGATGCTCTGAGGTCTCCTTGGAGCCCTCTCTTCTCCAGCTAACAGCATGTTGTGAGTAGGGAGATTCACAGGCTGGAAGCAGCAGCACGGGGACCAACAAACTTTGCTCACAGTTTTGAGCTTCTGACCTCATCATGATGCCATCATCACACTTTAACCATTCTGGAAGGGATTTTGCAGTGCTTGAGAGGGGTATAAGCAAACTAGAAGAGCAGCTCTGGTCTGAACATTGCATCTGATTGCAATGAAACGTGTTATTTGAGCCATTAGCTTTAAGTGACAACGAACCAAAGGCAGAAAAACATTTCTGAATTGCTAATAATGCTCAGTTACCTCTTGCCTTATTTCAGATCACTGATGTTTGTAATATTTCTGCTCTTCCTTACATTTTTCAGTTTTGCTATTGAAAATGCAGTGGTAATTAGCTACCATGAAAACTAAGAGCAGTAAAAAAGGACTGTCTATTATTAAAGCATGAAAGAGTTTCAAATTGCAATGCTTATTATTGAAATCAACATGAATCTTCCCCCCCAATTAAACTAATCTAAGGAGATCTTTCCATTAAAAACGAAAGTTGCAGTATGAGTCTTAGCTCTGTCACCCTATACAGCTGATCTTTAAACCAGACCAAATGTGCAATTTTAAACATATTTTAAAGTTGTTGCTCTTTATTTTTACCAATTAATGACTCTTTCAAACTTCACCTCGTGATACTTATTAGCCTGCTTAAATACACTGGAGGTGATACATCCTTCGTTTGTGTCATTCATTAATCACTGTTCAGTAAGTGCTGTCAGGAAGCTGCTGCCTTTGATGTCTCATTGTTCAGCGCATTCTTTCTTGTTGGTAGTTAATCAAACGCCTCCCTGCTGTGGTCAAAGCACAGCTTGATAGCAGCTCCAGAGGTGATCCAGCATTAAAACATGGAGCTTATTGTAGAGGTCCAGGGTTTTTTTTAACACCACGCCAAAGTGAAAACTTTCATTTTGCAGTCCTTGGCAAATGAGACATTGTTGTCCTGCCCTTATGACTGGGAAGCTCAGAAAAGACCACTGAGTTCTGCCACCTAACTGAAGCACGCTGTAATGACTGACTAATTAGCTGCAGTTATGAAATGAACTGCAAAGTTTCTGCTGTCAATCACAGCAAAATAATGTTTCTTTTTTTCTTTTTTTTTCTTTCCTTTTTCCTTTTTTTTTTTTTTTAAAGAGTGGAATTAGAATAATTTTCAAAACGCTTTAAAACCTCAGGGGGTGGTAAGTCAAATGAAAGCATCCAACAGAGAAAAATATCTGTCCTGGGATAAAATGAACATTTTCATTTCTAGTGTTTGTTCAAGCGAGATTTGTACTGAAAATATGCAGAAAGAAGTTCTGCAAAAGCAAGAGTGAACAAATTGAAAATGAGGGACATAGCAGCTTAGAGGAGAATGAAAGACAAGAATGAAATGGGACCAGGAACAATCACTGAAAATTAAAAGACAAAAAAAAAGTTAAAAACTGACTATTAGAAAAGGCGGCATGACTTTGTAGCAGTTTGGCACTGCCTTGTTTATTTGTTTTAAAAGAAATCCTCAGAATTTGGAATCTTTACTAAGATGCTAAAATCTTCCTGTTTCTCTTTTCAGAGATCTTACCCCTGATAACACGGCGTGGTAAACAATTGCTGCTGTGCTGCTGAAGACAGTGAGAGAGCTCTCAGATTTCCCACCTGTGAGTGAATCGTAAGTTTATGTAAGACTAAAGTAAAGAAAAATAAAAGTAAAGGAAATAAATATGATGCACATTTAGAAAGAAGGCCTAATAATTATAAATATATACTGTCTAATAATTTTATAAATATGACACTATATTTAGCAAGTGGTACCTAAGAAGAAGTCAAGGCATTTTTTAGCCAGTTAAGAGTCTTCTCTCCTGTTGTTCCCTGAGTTCCTCTGCTGCATAAAATGTGACAAAACACTCAAATTAGTAGGACAAGAACTTGAGCAGTGTGGAGGAAAGGGGGTTGAAACTAAACGATCTTTAAGGTCCCTTTCAAAGCATTCTAAGATTCTATGATGCTTCATTTTAAATAAAACATTGTAAAAGCACCTTTGTAGTAGGCACCTTACAACCCAGACATGGCACAGATAATGACAAACCCCATCTGTACAGATTTGAGATCTCTGTGCTGTCTCATCTGGCTATAGCTTTCATGAGAACATAGACCTGTAATTAAAATAAGAACTTGGTGAACTGTTTAGAGTCTAACTTTTGCTTTGTTACCTGCTATTTCCCATTTTTCTCTCATTTGAAACAGAACAGAAAAGATTATGCTTTAGCCCTCAGGCACTTTCTTTAGATCTTTTTTCAAATGACTGAGGGAACAAAATATTTCCCTTTCTCTAGACACTGGCATTCCACCTGACTCAAATCCCCGTGACCTCAAGCACCATTTTTTTTCTGTGTTCAAGACTAGAAATAAGAGCACTGAGTTAATACACAGCCTGTTCATTCTGGTTACAATGCACCTCTTGGTGGGCCTTGTGATCTTCAGAAGAGCAGCATAAAAACTTTCAGTAAATCTGAAGGCAGTGAATCCCTGATGCACTGATGGCAGGCACTGCCCTGTTCAAAATGCAGCGGCTAATCTGCCAGGGTTACGAGGCAGTAACGCCTCTCCCCTGGACCTGCAACGCTCCCAACATTCCCTGCCCAGCAGTACCTGGGGTTCACCGACCTCTTCAGCTTCGCTCGGGGCTCACATTGCTCAGTTTGTGTGTGATGTCACTGCTCAGAGTCTGTGTCATGTCACTGCCCAGCGTCTGTGTGATGTCACTGCTCACTGTCTGTGTGATGTCACTGCTCAGCTTCCATGTGATGTCACTGCTCACTGTCTGTGTGACGTCACTGCTCAGTGTCTGTGTGATGTCACTGCTCACTGTCTGTGTGATGGCACTGCTCGGTGTCTGTGTGATGTCACTGCTCGGCATCTGTGTGATGTCACTGCTCAGCATCTGTGTGATGTCACTGCTCACTGTGTCGTCACTGCTCACTATCTGTGTGATGTCACTGCTCACTCTCTGTGTGACGTCACTGCTCACTGTCTGTGTGACGTCACTGCTCAGCATCTGTGTGACGTCACTGCTCAGCATCTGTGTGATGTCACTGCTCGGCGTCTGTGTGATGTCACTGCTCAGCATCTGTGTGACGTCACTGCTCACTGTGTGATGTCACTGCCCAGCGTCTGTGTGATGTCACTGCTCACTCTCTGTGTGATGTCACTGCTCAGCATCTGTGTGACGTCACTGCCCAGCGTCTGTGTGACGTCACTGCTCACTTTCTGTGTGACGTCACTGCTCACTCTCTGTGTGACGTCACTGCTGCCAGCTTACCCTGCTCCCACAGGGGAAACTGGAGTGAATTCCACAAATCAGGGGCATCATGATCCTGACCCCAATGACGAACGTCTGAGGAGTGTTTCAGTGGGCACTCGGAAAGAGGGGGGAGCCACTAACAAGTTTTCTAGTCAGATTTAAGTTCAAGCAGCTGATTCTCTTTTTCTCTCCCAGGCACCAAAGTTTTGGTGCTGTAGCCTTGCCTCCAGTGAAGTTCCCGAAAGTTTTGCAGGAATATCATAACAAATTACTCAGGCTGATTCTCTGCTGTTGTTTAATGCATCAGCCCTCAGTGAAGTGCAAGCCAATCAAGCTGCAGCAGGATGGATTTGGACTCTTATGCTTTGGGGAGTATGAGGGACTTTGCTCCAGATGCAAAATTACAGAGTGCTGATGGCTTTTTACATGTTTTGCAGACTGAGTTACTCATAAATAATTATGCCAAATAAAACAAACTCCCCATAGTCTTTCCAAGGAGGAAACTCTGAGAACATTAAAAAAAACCACCAGAAAACTGTGAGGGAGAGAAAGGAACTAACTGAAAGGTGCTTGTTTCTTTTTTTTTTTTTTAAATTAATTTGAGAGAAAAAAAATAATAAAGGCACAGTGACTTTCCAATAGGTTTTCACCAAGGTGTTTAAATTTTAAGATTTTTGCATTCTGAGCCTAATTCAGGAAAAAAAAAAGCCCTTCTCAATGCCCAAACTGTGGAATCAAGAGGATTCCTTTAATTTAATCTAGTACAGCACTGAGTCTATTCATATTAGGAATAATTTATTTTCTATCTGTTTTCAGGAAATATAATCCAACTGGGAGAAAGGATTTGACTCAGATTGCATTATTTTTCACCTAACAGATCTAGTAAAGTTCTCTACTCTCTCATAACTCATATTCTAATGTGTAATTATATGAAGATTGAAACCTCTTTTGTTTCCTAAGTTTCAAACTGTAGATGACAGCTGTTTTTCAGGACACAGGCTGACTCAGGATCTTGTCACAGTCTGTAAGATGGCTTCAGTAGCTCCATTGTCTCTCTTTTCTTAAGCTTTTTGTCTTACTGTGATTTTTCTTCCCCTTTTCCTTATTCTCTTTTTCATTGTTCATTATTTTGCCATATTTCCCCACGGGCTTCCAGCTGACTCTCTCCTTGGATTCCATTCTCCTCTCTGCTTTGTCTGCAACCATCTTCATTTTTAAATGTAACTCCCCTTATTAGCTGCCTTCCCTGCTCTGGACTGATTTTCCTGTGCTTTGCCTGTTTGACAATCCCATCACACACCCAGGGCTGAGCTGTAGCTCAGCCTGTTTTAAGCAGAGCTCTTCCTCCCCTACCAGAATCTCGCTCTGACCCCCACACGGAGCAGCAGCTTCCTGCCTGGCACGTGCACTCACAACATGGGCAGCAAATTTGACATAAACCCCATTTATTCAGGCTGTATTTTATTGATTCTTCCTGCATGCCAGCGCCTGTTTTCCCATCTACAGGGAGCAGTGTCTTTTCATTTCTGGAACATTACCTGAACTACACCCATCCTGACACGGATCCAGCTCAGTTCCATCCCGCCCCACCCCCAGGTGTGGTGAATGTCTCTCATCCCTTACTCAATATTGAAAAATCTATACCTCAAAATATCCAAACCCACAATTTTTTACTAGTTTGGTCTATCTTACTCATCCCACTCCTCCTCGTCATCATTATCTTGTTACATTTTATATTTTTCCCCTGTTTCTAAGGTGCTTCTTATTGATAGGAAGAGAGGAAAATTTCCCTCTGAGCTGGACATTTTTACTGGCTCCATAACTTCAAAATTTTCCATGCACAGCCTCAAAATCCCCCTTTGCAGTAAATATCCAGTACTTGTTACAAACAGGAAACTACAGAAATGATCACATCATCAAGAAGAAATAAAATTAAATGGAAAAGGCACTCTTAACCTGAATGACACCTGGAAAATATCTGACTTAGAAATACAGGCTGCTGAAATTCTCAGTGGAGGGTGAATGCTTCCAGAGGGAAACCTGGATCAGCTACATCACAAGAAGTCTGGCTGCTCCTAAGCAGCAACTTGGATCATGCTTATTGTGGGAATTTTTGTGGTTCTGAGGGGGTTTAGTGTCTGTGTTTTAGGATTTTTTTATATAAACCTCTTCCCAGTGACTGTGTAGGAAGTTGTGGAAGTTGGCCTAAATCTGGGAAGTTTAAATATGGTCCAACTACAGTTGGACTCAATGATCTTGGAGGTGTTTTCCAACCTTAACTATTCTAGGTTTCTGTACTGGGATACCCCAATTCAGTGATTTGTTTTCTTTCTTGGGGGAAGACTCTGGCAAAGCCAAGGACTGATGGTTACTTGTTAAAGAACTTCCCCTCAGTATTTCCTTCACTACAGAAGTTGGAAGAAAGTGCTTAGACTGGCTACAAAGCTGACCTTTAACATGATAATGTAATAAGATGTAGTTTCATGGAGGCACACACAAAATATTAGATGCAAAAACGGTATAAATACATAACCTCCGTAAGTGAAAATACAATTTATAAAAATAAACATTGCACGTGTGCCTCTCTTCATATAAATCTAATAGCAGGGACGTGTACATTTACATTAAATAAAACTTACTGACAAATGTAAAATCTGACTCTAGCAGGAGACCAGTGTGCTGCAAAAGGCAGTATTTCAGCAGCATGAGAGATTTTTACTCATGTTTCTTTATCAGCTGTGTTTCTAACTTGAACAAAAAGTGTTATCCATCATCCTGACTCAGAACCCAAAAGCAGTTTTCACAGTCTTTCCAATGAGAGGGGACATACCCAATTTTATCCTGGAACTGACACAGTTACTTGACTAAACCTGCACCAGAAGTTGTGAGCTGAACTAAAATAATCCAGATGTTAATCCAGACGTGCTTTTTCCATGAGGGGATTGCTTTTACCATGACAGGCAGCACGAGTAACGTGAGCAAGACCAGAGTTTATTTCATCCGAGGATGATGGTACATACATTCCCAAAGAAAAAACACTTCTAGCTGGAAAATTTCTCACAAGACCTAGCTAAGGTTAGCTTTAGAAAAACCCTTGTATTCCTATGCAAAACAGCATCATTGATCATTTGAAAATTCCTTACTCTTAAAACGTGAACAGACTTAGATCAGGCTTGAAATTCCTTGCAAGAAGAAAAATGTTTATTGAATGAACAAGACCATTTCTGAGGCATTCTGTATAATTGAATCGTTAGACTTCGGGGTTTAATTAATGGCAAAACTCATCTAGATGAGAAAAAACCACCAAGATAAGTTATAAAAGACTCCTTTGTCATTATATTTTTCCTATTTTTGCTCAACTAACTATCACATTAAGAAGTGATATATAATGTTTAAGTTACCACAACAGTACAGTTTAGATCTCAGCAATTGTTAATCTAGTTATTTTACATGAGGAGAAAAGATGTTTTTAACTCAGCAAAGCGACAGCTCTTTGTTCCTTCCATGCTAATCTAACACTTGTTTTGAGACTTCCTCTCTGAGCGACTTTCAGTTAAAGAGGAGATGCTTTTGGTTATGTTTTCATGGGAAACACCACAATTTCCCTTCCTCCTCTGTGCCATGCAAGGCTTTCCCCACAGGTGTGTAGTGAGATATCCAAAGCCCTGCAAGGGTAGGAAGAGAGGTTGCTGAACTGCATTCCGGATTTGTGGGTTTTGAAATGCAAACTGGTAGCAACTGTTGTCCAAAACTGTCACACAATCAAGAACTCCTCTGTTCATAAAATACAGCGAGATGCAAGCAAGGACCAGCCAACCCTAATCAAGAGAAATGTTTCTGTAATTAGATGGGATTGTTTGTTAGCCCAAGAAATTAGAGGCAGCTCTTACAGCACAAACAATAACAGAGTTTATTGCCTCTGTAGCAATTTTTTCTCTTCACAGTCTCATGATTTGCAATAACGTTCTGATTTTCATTTTAAGTTGTTTGGATTTTGCTGTTTTCACTGCCTTAGTTTTGGGATGTAAAGAATGAAGATAATAAAATTATCTTAATTTACCATCACAATTAGTCTGTGATAGTTTGGGGGGGGGTTCTGTTCCTGTGTTTGTTTGGGGGTTTTTCATAAAAATGTCAAGAGAATCTGCTCTTTTTTGATGTCACCTTCCCCTCTTTTTGTCTGTTCCCTGTTCACCAAGTACAGCCATTTCACCACACAAATACAGTGAGCTGAAGAAGGAACTGCATTAAAAAATATTTTTAAAAATTGGTATTTGCAGATATTTGAGTATTTCATCTTCCTACAAGACTGGAACAAAGCAAGTGGGGCTGCAGAGAATGGCAGGTGCAACGCCATTAGCAGCTGCACTGGTACCACAGAGTCAGGATTGATGAGGGTCAATACAGAGCTTTCATTGCTAATAAGCATAGGAAGGAGAAAATCAGGATCCCACTCCTTTTTGCTCAACATGAGGCAGTCACAGATCACTTCCAACCCTTCCCTCGATGGATGATGTGCCAGGCTGGGTGAGGCAGAGCTTATTTTGTCATTACAAATGCATAAAGCAAGGCCCCTTGGGCTGTCAGTGGGTGTTTTTATCCTCCCTCTGTGTGACATCTGAACAGGTTTGCATCTCAGACTCTGAAGCAATATCCATGACAAATTCAGCGTTACTTCACGAGCACTGTCCAGAGATCAGAGAGGCCACACACGCAGTCACCAGTGACACACAGGGAGGGATCCATCATCCTCATGGCCACACACAGCCCTCGGCTCTGTGCTCTGCCCAGCAAGGTCTACCAGAGGCTGGAATTGTGTGACAGTTGTTTAAATGGATGCCACAGAGATTCATACACTTACACACAGCTTGATTTTGTACGGGGTAATTCAGGTGTGGAATCACCTGAACCGATGAGACCAGAGGCTCACCACTACCAGCATATCAAGTTGTTTGAAGAGCTGAACTACAACAAAATATAATGTTGTAGGTAATCAAAGTAAATCCCAAAAATTACTCTTTAATTAAAAATTATATATAACAAAATTTAAGTGGTCAGGATAATTCACAGAATGGTTTGAGTTAGAAGGGACATTAATGCTCATCTCATTCCAATCCTTCTGCCTTGGGCAGGGACAGTTTCTGCTGTCCCAAGGTGTTCCTAGTACCGTCCAGCCTGGCCTTGGACACTTCCATGGATCCAGGGGCAGCCACAGCTTCTCCAGGCACCCTGTGCCAGGGCCTGCCCACCCTCACAGTAAAGAATTTCTTCTTAACATGCAATTGAAATCTACTCTTGGACAGTTTAAAGCCATTTCCCCTTGTCCTGTCACTCCAGGTCCTTGTCCAAAGTCCCTCTCCAGCTCCACTGAAGCCCTTTTAGGCACTGAGAGGTGTTTTAAGATCTCCACAGAGCCTTCCCTTCTCCAGGTGAATGCTCCCACAGCCCTGATCCACCTGCAGTACCTCACACTTGGCCTTGTTGGACTCCATGAGGTTTTAACTGCAACAGCCAGTTAAAAAAACATTCAAATCACAGAACTATAAACGTTTTTATACTGGAATTCCTCCCCTCCCTGCACACTGCTGGCTGTCCCCCGTGATGCTGTCCCTGTAACCTGTGCAGTGCTATTAGCTACGGAAAAGCATTCCCTGTGTTTGCATTCCGGTTTTGCATTGCCCTGAGCAGCAGAAGGAATTCTCACTCACAATTAGCAGGACTCAATTCTTGGGGCTCAGGAACTCTCTGCACCTTTATCCAAGATAAGTCCACAGCCTTCATACTCTGAGCATTGCTTTTGAACATTCACTTCAAAGAGGCACAAAGGGGTGCTCAATAAACTTAAAACACAGAGGAGAGGTGGAAACTCTCTGAGTGTGGTCATACCACGTCAGGAAGTTGCCTTGCAGCAATGTACTCAGGACAGAATGCAGGAAGAAGTCAGCTTCTCCGGGAAGTTAATCATATGCAAACTTCAATAGTTCCAGCTCAGATATGTGGTTCTAAAACAATAGATAACTTGCATTTTTCAGTTTCCCTTTTACAACTGAATAAAAAAAAAAAATTAAAAAAAATTTAAAAAAGCAAATTCCCACTGTGTTGATTTTTAGTTTCACCATATATTTAATGAAATAAGGAACCTTCTGGAATTTCATCAGCTGGTGTTTGTAGGATCTGTGCATCATTCGTGTATGATGCTTTTATTGCTGGATACAAAGAAAGGTGAAGAGAGGAAAATCTGCATTTCTCCCAAGTGCACTGAATATGATAACGCCCAAGCAGAACAGCCAAAGCTGCCCTTTCTGGATAATCACCACTTAACTCCTATTTTCCAGAAGTTTCCATCAGCTACAAAGGGGCACATCTTAGAAAAAAATTCTGTCATTGTGTAACAGTGACAATCCCAGATCTCTCTGTATCATCTGGTGAAAAACCGCTTCAAAGTCCCAGAGCTGTTGGACCACAAAGAACTACAGGAGGCAACCCAATTTTCTAAGTGCTGATGACAATTTAGGACCGATGATGTCAAAAATCCATTGATCACCTCCACCCCTCTTTTGCCTCCCTGCAGGAGGCAAACACAACTCTTGTGCCAAAATGGAGCTGCATGTTTTAGGAAATGTTTTCTCTCATTGTAAAAATTCTGATTACTTGTGCTGCAATGCTGATGTAATGAAGTACATATATATATATGTACAATGAAAGGAAGCTGTATAAAAGAAATCACATCATTATTTTATTTTTTTTTTCCTGTGGAAATCTAAGATTCTCAAAGTTTGGGACACTATATTACACAATTATTAACTTTTCATAATGAAGGAATTTGTTGAAAACCACAACAGGAAAAAGTGTTCTTTTGGACCACACAAAGAGTGTTCATCCAGCTCTCTCTTATCAAGTAGTTAGCCCTAAATTAGAGCTGGGGGAGACCTGCCAAAAGAAACCCCCTCACTCACAATATTCTGAACAAGCATTTTGCCTATCTGCTGCTTGCACCTTTGTCACGCTCAGTCTGTGGCCAAGAATGCAGAGTGCTGAGTTTTCTAAATAGGTTTTAAAACAATTTTGTTTCTTCCAACACAGGAAATACTAAAGGTAGGAATAAAAAAAGGTAATAGGCACCAAGACAGAAGGAGAAAAAGGCCTAAGAATTTGGAAGAAAATAATATAAACCATTTCAGCACTGTAACTAATCATATATGTAAGTCTAGCCGTTCTGAGTTTCATTTGGAAAGCACTGCATTCTTCTGAAGAGCTCAGATTAAAGCTTCTGAGCATTTGGAAGCCCTGTTCTGTAGCAGAAAAAAGAAGTCCATCAAGATCCTAATTAAAGACAATGAAGAAATTAACAGCTGAGAACTAGAGAATGAAAAGAGCACATAAAAGTAAAGAAGAACAAAAGTCATGATGGTCACTGTTGTTGGGTTTTAATCATCTTTTGAATTTCCTGTGTGATGAGTCACCCAACCCACAGTTTCAGCACCCAGAAAAGTGTGTATCCCATAAATGTCATATATCAGGCAGTTCTGGGTTCATATTTCCCCATCAGAAGCTGAGTAGATGTTACACAGAAAACAATTCAGCTGAATTCCTTCAGGAGATCCCTCAGAGCCAATTTCAGGGAAATCCCAAAGAACCTTTTAGGGGACTTCCCCTGTGAGCCAGTTTGGCACCTTTTGCAGGGTCCAGTTCTGTGGCAGCTGTCACAGTGCTCTTGTAACATTGAAACAGGCAACTGGCTCCTTTCTTGCAGTGGTTTCAGCATCCTTCCCCAAAGGACACCGAGACATCGCCTACTGTGGAGGAGAAAGGATTTGTGGACTGCCTGAACTCCCATTCTGCACCGGGGGCAGCCCGTGCTCTGCACAGGGATAGATCATCCTGGAAATTGGGACACCTGCAGAGAAAACCTGTCAGCAATGGGCAACACAAAGATAGTTCAGGTTTGTCTCACACTCAGTATATTTTAATGTACTCCAGGAGGGATAATCTCTGAAAGATTAACTGGCTTTGGGACAGCAGTGGGGATGAAAGCTGGAGCTCCATGGAAAAAAATAAGTTCTGATGACAACTTTGAAAAGATTTGCCTGGATGAGGAGGAATGGCAGAGGTACATGAGGTCGTGCAGGTGACCAGGACTTCATAAGTTATTTCCTCTCCTTCTGCAGCTGCTGGAAGTTTGATGATGCTGAATGTGAGACTCCATAAATATGTCTAGAGGGATTTTAGAAAAAATGGCTCCTTGCAGCTGTCTCGTTCTTTTCTAGCTGGAATTTGTTTCGAGTACCTTATGTTTCGAATTTTTTCTCCGAAAAAATGCTTTAATGGGATTTGCCCTTTAAATATCACCAAAATTTTTCAATAAAAACTAATTATAACCTCCTCACACGATTTCAGCACTCACATACACTGTAAAAGACTTACTACTAAATTGGTACCTCTCCAGCTACAGGCATTTACACCCTGCAAGATGACGCATTCCAATCGTACGCTCTGACTAAAAGAACAATTTCTTTTCAGTCACCCTTGCAGAAATACAAAAAAAAAAAATTAGCCGAAAGAGAAGCTGAAACAGAAGACAAAACTGTGTCTAGAAGTTCTCTAAGGAGGCTTGGTGTGATGTAAATCTGCGTGTGGGACTGAGAGCCCCACTCTGACCCCTCTAGCACTGGAAGCCTGCTGGGCCCATCCACTTCTGGTTTCCTGCACCTGCACTTGGACAGGCTGTGGGTGCAGCTCCCATCCCAGAGTTGTGTATAAGAAACTGGATTTCTGGAAACAACACGAGGCTGGCATTAATGAATAATGGAAATAACACAGTAGTGATGAATGGGTGAACTTCACAGCAAAAATATCCCCTGCCAGTCTAGACCTTGGTCTTTGTGGCCTTAGTGACAAGTTTAGCTGTTGAATTTCTGCTGTGGGAACAATTTGCAGGAGGATTCTGAAATATGTTATTGAATAACAACTGTTCTTTGTGTTGCTTGGGTTTTGTGGGCATATTCCAGCAGCTCCAGAGCAGTCAGCCATGCCATAAAACTGAAAATATGATCAGTACATAAGTGGCCAGCTAAGGATAAAACAGAGTCGTACCTGTTCTAAACCGAAACCCAAAGCTAAATCTTCAAGTTATCACTATCTACAGGAGAGTCTGAAAGCAGGGAATTTCAGCAGTCACCCAGAGACAGGTTGGGCATCAAAGGAATCAATAAAATATCTATTTGGGCATTATTTGTCCATAACTCACGTATGGCACCTTAAAGAAAATCTGCCCTGGCAGATGGTCCCCACCCTTGTCTCTCATAAAGATGGTGGGGACATATCTCAATTTATAAGTGTCAGAAGCACTACCTTATTCTTTACTACCACTTAAAATAAAATAAAGAATTAAAAATCTCCTTCTCTTATGTCTCAACGTGCAGTAAGTATAGTCATAATAGAGAAAAAAAAGCCCACATAAAATATGACCATTTTCTTTTCAACAAGAAGTCAAAAAAAAAAAACAAAACAAAACAAAAAAAAAAAACAAATGGCTAGGCTACAGGATCCTGTGAAGCTACACATTTCAAACCAAACTTTCCTAATAGCATTGCAAACTTGGAGCTCTCTGCAAATAAAACTAAAATTGCTCCTCAACTGATTTAAAATTATCCAACACTTTATTAACAATTTATCTGTTTTTAAAAGCGACAGAACTGTACATTGTTGTCGCTCTGCAAGGTGACAAAAAATCATCAAGGTCTTGCAAGAAGTTCACCAAGTGGAGAAGAAACCAAATAAATCGAAACTGAATATACATTAAGCACAGCTTGATTTAAATTCAGACATAAGCCCTATGTCAAGCATGAGAGGACTACAGGTGATAGCATTGGAAATAACCTTGTAGAGCAAACCAGTTTTCAAGCCCTGTCTCTGCTTCAGGTACTCAAGCACTCTGGTAGGAACAAATTTCCTTGCACCACTCAGAATATCACACAAGAAAAAGTGACAGCAGCGCTTTGCATATCTTCTAGAAACACACCATTTATTTACAGGCTTAAAGAGAGCCTGGAACATTCATCTAGGCAGCTTGTTACGCAGTTTATATGGTACAATTTGCTTCTAAAATAAAGGAAGAGTACAGACTGCCTTTTATGTCTTTATAGAATATGCCATGCAGGAACTATAGGCATTACACAGATTTGGGGTTGGAATCTATACTTATTTCTAATATAGGTAAGCGTAGTCATAAAATTCCAAGCCTGTGTGTTCTTTCCTAATGTTCTTTCATCTAGAAACACTCTCCAAAGAAAACAGATAGAACAGCTATTTCAAGTTTTTTGGGGTTTTTTTTTGCTAAATTTTGTCCTCCTGCAGCTTAGTATTGCAGGCACAAAGAATGCACAAAGGGGAGTAATAAACTCTAAAAGGCAGAGTCAATGCAGATGCAAATTTCCCCTCTTCTCAGGCAGAGCAAATGTGATTGTTCCTCTCCATGAATTACAAGAGGAACACAGATTAGGTTTGCTATAAATCTCAGAGAAATCATTTATGTGGTTATATTATTGCATATCAGAGTGATAATTCATGTGACAGTTGTAGAAATCACATGAACATCCAGCAGCAAACTGATTTTTGCCAAACTTTCTTTATTTAGCTATAACATCAATTTGCATATTTCCATTTAGTCAGCATAATTTTGAAACTGTTAAGCTAATGATAAATGAGGCTGTTTATTGCCAAATGAGGAGATTATTGCACAACTGTTGATCCAGTGGCCATCCTGGTAATAACAAAGACAATTATTTATGGGTTAGGATTGCTCCCTCTGCGTTAGCTTTGCAGTGTCTCACTGCTTGATGACAAAGACAACACAAAGGGCTTTGCAAAGCAGACAGATTCTCCTACTGTGCGCATCCAGCACGGAGGTTTGGTTTTACAAACTGATCTGAACGTTATCGCCCACTTTTCAATTTAAAATGCTCAAATAAGCAAAAAAGATTATCAACAGCAATGCATCCTTCACACAAACAATGCACTGAAGTTAAGTGACTCAGACACAGTGATAAATATTTTGCCATTTCATTTTGAGCCATTTCTGGAGGGGCTTCCACGTTTTAACCAATACATCCCTTGTTGCTCTGTGCAATTTGTTCAGTGTATCTACTGACTAAAAGAAAAGCACTAGGCCACTAGGCACTGTCATTAAAATGTAAAGTTACTGCACTCATGGACATCATCAGAAGGGAAGAAAAGCAGCCTATCACCCCAGCCATCACACTGACTGCAATAAAAACCAGCCCTCGGCATTTATTCACCCTGGTGAGATATTGTTATTGAGGAGGTTCACACGTTATATTTCATGCAAAACACTCTGTGCAGCAACAACACACAGCATGGCTGGGTTGGGGCTAGTGAGAAAGCCAGGAAACATTACCTAGATGCTGGAATTGGAAAAGATTGGAGATGCTATCTAAGAAGTTGCTGTGCTACTTTGAACTGTTCTGAATAGCCCAGAAAGCAAACCTCACCCTGGGCTGCATCTCCAGAAGCTTTGCCAGCAGCTTGAGGGAGAGGTTCTTTAAGATAAATAAAATATTATTACCTGAAAAATATTTCTGAATTATATTTCCCTCCCCCTCTAGAATACTGTCTTGTGGATCTTTTCAAGGGAAGGAAAGACAAGCCATGGATCTGTGACATGTGCTCTGGAAGTGGACCTGGGAAATTCTTTGAGTTCAGTGCAGAAAGGGGGTCAGATAACAAACATTCATTACAGGCAGTGATCATTTCTTGTGCTGCTGAGTCTTTGTGAGTATTAATCCAAGTTCCTAGAAGGCCAATATACAATAGAGAGTATGAAATTGTGGTTAGGATGTTACAGAGGCATTCTGGTGACTTTGGAAAAGTGTCATATGATGTATAAGCCATGGTCTATTTGTCACCTGCACAGATTAAGGGTGAAAAATGTAATGCCATTAAGTCCATGGAAAAGTTCCACTGGCCTCAGTAGAAATAGGATTTACTGGGTAAAAATTCATATACTATTTCAGACACAAGATGGAATTCAGAGTGTCTCTGGCATTTTAGGCTTATATTTAAAAGCACAACCATTAACAGCTCCTCAAAGGAGACTACAAGTGAAGCACCAGCAGCACTGGATTAAGTCATTACACAAACAAAAAGAGAAGCTTCAGAAAACTTTAATAGATAGAATATCAACTTGAATAAACTTTATTGCAGGTAACCCTTTTGCCTGCTCAATTCTCATAAGTGTCACATGATCCTATTGGCGTTTCCTGAATGGTGACCAACTCTGATTCTGTAAATAGGAAATGATTTGATTTAAATGCCAGCCAGAACTCTGGCAAAGGAATCAGGCTGAGCTGCTGTGTAGAATCACCACTCCGGATCCCATTCTGGTTTCTGTATTTTCAAAAAGTTGGGATTCGAGAACCAAAACAACATTCACCTTTTCAAACATCTCTCTCTCTCTGTGTTCTCCATTTCCCCAGTCCTTCCCTTTTCTAAGTATTCTTTGACAAATAAATGCTATTTATGTTCAACACACGATAGTGTTTCTTGAACAGTACCCAAGGTGTTGTCTTTGCACGTCACCTTCCCACACCTGTGGTGACACCACTGGCAGCTTTAAAGTACAAAGACACAGCAGCAGAGGAGTTGAATTCACAGCTGGCGATAAAGAAAAATAGGGACCTGCCATAGATGATTTGTTTGGAAAAGGAAAAATTGCAAGATCAAGGAATTAAATAGGAAAGAAAATTTGTGAACTACTTTATACCATGACAAGAAATTTAGTATAAAGACACCTTACCTAACTCACAGCCCATAATCTAGATTAGGAAAATTCCAAGCAAGATGACTTTGTAAAGAGTCTGCCTTGAAGGAAAATCCAATGCAAGAACATTCAAACAAACCAGTAAAATTATGCCAACAGCCTTCTTATCAAAAGCAATCCAATCAGAGACAGAGGGAGGTAAACTCATGTATATTTACCAGAAAATATCAAGCATTCAGGATCCCGGCTTTGGACGTTGATGCCTGGATCTGTTCCCCAGTCAGCCCACACAGCAGAGCTCCTCCTCTGGAGGGGAACAGCTTCCAGAAGCAGTAGGAATGCAGTGCTGTAGCAAACTACCTCAGACACAGAAGGATTGAGAGGAGAGCCATTGGGACACGCCTCTCAAAGGACACATTTACTCACAAAGGCTGCACATTTTACCCAGTTGCAGCAGATGAAAACAACAAGAGGCTGGCAACGTAACAATAAATTAATATATTCCATTACTGATGCACTTTCTGCTTCTTGCTTAGTCAGAACTGCACAAAGTTCACAACAGTCATTTCAGATCATCCTTCAAACAGAAACACTTGGCTCCATGACACTGCAGTTCTACTGTACCTGAAGAGGCGTCCTCCGATCCTGGGGCCAGAGGGAGCAACAAAGATCACCACAGACAACTTCATCCCACACCAACAGCCTCCATGCCCTCCTTCCATAAACACCTGGAATACCTGGAATCAGTTGCAGCTGAGGCTGGGTTGAATAGCAACAATTTCCTGGGAGTGATTCACTGTTTCACACATTGAGTGTTGCTTCAAATCAAACAGCCCCTCGGTCATGGCAAAAAGCTGTCAACCTTTTCCTAAAATAAAAAAAAGCCAAAACAACCAAACCTCCAAATCCAAAAGAAAAGCAAATCCATGTTCAAACACAGGCAGAAGTGAGGTATAAATCATCCTGTTGTTCTATACCGTATGTGTTTACTCATGCTACAAACTGAGTTTAAAATATTGCAGCATTAAAGAGGTAAATGTGTAGGGTCTGACCACAGGGTTAAAATGCTTTTATCTATCAAGAATGGATACCTGATTCCTTGGTATACAGGTCACAGTGTCCATGTACCAGATAATGTAAAATTCTTTTCTACAAAACCGTATTTCTACCTTTTTTATCCATCCTTTCCATTTCTGCAATATTTCAGTTGAAGAACTGTGACACTACTGAGAGTTTTCTTCTCCAAAGTACTGACTAGTGAAGTCCACGCCTTTCTCCACACAGCTTTGGGAGTTTGACCTCCTTGTGCCTTCACCTTTGTGAGAAGGTCTGCAGATAAAGGAGGAGGCAGCTGAGCCATGGCCTCCCAATACATTTTTACCTCTCTATCCATCAGAATAACTTTTATTGGAAGAAAGTTTAGTAAGTTCATACCTTCCCTCACAGTTTGCTTGAAGTAAAAAAGAAGATAAAAAATTCCAAGGTTTATGTAAGTGTCTATTACTATTGATCTGTAAAGAAGCTAAAAATTATAATGAGATTATAATTGTCGCTTTACCTCATTTAAAATCTCTTTTTCCTGGCTTAGATGGCAACAGCAACGCAAGATCTCACATATGCTGGATCTTCCCAGCTCTTACCAGACGTATCTTTTAATCTAGATGTAAGTAAGGCTGGATAAAAATAGGGTTTAAAATTCTAGCCAGCCTCTGCCTCAGGTTTTGTATAATCTGGAAATCCATCTACATCCATTTTTTTGATGGCAGTTGAAACCAGACTGGGACAGGCTACTTTTAGCATGGAGCAGACTGGATGAATGGAGTTTAGTTCAGGTGCTGGCAGAATACAGGCTAATATAACTTTGGGAAACTAACCTAAATAGATATTTAATAGTAAAAAAGGCAGAAAATTCTCAAAAAAAAAAAAAAAAAGGTATTATTTTCATATTGATTTTAGTTTCAAATTTAGCTAATTTTAAGGTTCCAGTTCAGCAGGACTTTTAGATACAGTTATCAACACATTTGAAAAATTACTGTATCATTTTTCACTACTTTAACTAAAAAGCTTTAGCAGAATCAACAGGTATGACAGGAAATACTGCATCATCTACTTTTCATTTCACTAGGTTACTTATTTAGTATAAACGAGAATCAAGCTGTGTTTTTTAGATAAATTAAAGGGGATTTTTTAGCTCTGAGCAGCAGTATTTATATTTCTCAACCTATTGAAGTGACTTGGAACAAATATATACTTCCACCTTCATGAAAAAGAAACAAATGATTATTTAATGTAATTACAGAAAGAACAACTGAGAACCATAAGACTGTCTTAGGCAATGATTTTTAAAAAATCCTTTTGTTCCATCCCTTGCAAATAATTTTCCATGATTCATCACATAACTTGTTATTCAAGCCTTTTCCAGAGGAACTATCAGACTTATAAATTATTTAATGATAACTCTGTGTTGAACATGTTTCTCCCCACTTCATTCTACAGTATAATCCCATTTTTGTCTAGAAATAATAACTCAAACCTTCCTTGACAGTCAGAGTGAATCACACTGAGTTATTTTAATCCACTAAAAGATGGGTAAAGCTAGAAAGATAACTAAAACTACATCCAGAACCTATAAAAATGGGGAATCACAGTAGTATTTCTGTTCTTTGTATTTCCCTTTGTACACATCAATCACATATCCCAAATAAAAAGGAGGAGTATTTGAAATAACAAGGTGAACAGGTAAGTCCAAGCAGCTGCACCATTCTTTTAACTATTTACCAGATTTGTCTTGAATTGGGCTACGTTTACAGCTCAGATGTGAAGGGAAAAATACTATTCCCAGGGGGCACAGGGAACCCAATAACTTTCTTCTTCATGCTTAATAATCTTGTATGTGAGGGACCAATCTAATTTGTGGAAACGAATTGTACCTTAGGGATATGTTATTTCAACCCAAACTGAATATATTATTCATTCTAAAAAGTAGCAATAAAGATTATATAAGATGTAATTCATTATTTTTCTAAATGTTCCACGATTCCACGGGGAGAAGAGACTTAAATAGCTTACAGGAAGCCTACCTTAATTAGGTTGCTTTTCAAATCAAATATAATATAATTTTAACATAAAAAATGTCACTCAAGGGAAGCATTCCACTTACAAGGATGATTAATGAAATTTAAAGGGGAGAAAACCCACATAGATCCGTGGGTAATAAAACATGTGGAGCAATCTGGGAGAGGGAAGGATGCACACGGAGATGGACAGGTACAAATCTGCAGCTTGCTATGAGCTATGTGCAGATATCCCTCTCATATTCATGCATTCCTGCACACGCTCACAGAGAAAGGCAATTTGTTACCAGAGCAACCACGGTCAGTTGGCTTTTTTGTCCTCCATCAGAGTTGGTTTGCATTTCTGTTAACTCATTTTAGCCACAGAAGCTCAGAAAAATGGGTGGCATAAACAGATTTATTTAAGATTTGGACTCACTTTTACGTTTGTAAGAATGGCTTTTCCGTTTCCGCGAAGAAAGAAAAAGGAATAAAATATAAAATTTAAATATTTTTTTCAGAGATGCACAAACAGTTCATTGTAAGAGAGTGAAGGTATAATTGAGGTACTCTGCCTCAGTGGGGCTATTAAAATATTGATGTACATGCCACGGAAAGAGTCATTGCTTTTCTGTGCATAGAGTAATGCTTCCGTTTCTCAGGTCCCAGAATGCATTAATTTCCATAAATATTGACTTTTAATGAGGGTCGTAGTCAATGATTTAATTTGGGGACTCCAATTCCACTGTCATTTAAGTAGTAACAATAAAAGCTGAAATTCAGATTCTTTAATTCCCAGTGTATCCCTTTCTAAAGACACTTAGTGCTAAGTTTTACAAACCTTCAAACAGCCTTTAGATGAAGGACTGGAGTTAGGCAGCAACATCTGAAACTTCCGGCCTTGCCCTGTTTGCATCCCAGTTAACACCGTAGGAAACACTCCAGGAAAATTTAGGCATCAAGGATTTATACATCGTGGGAAGCCTGGGCTGGGAGATGGTGGGTATAATCCACTTCCAATTCTTTTTTTTCCTATCAGGCAAGAAGCTCACTGAAATGAAGAATATTTTGACTAAACAGTGAGAGAGGGAATAAAAAGCCATTAATTATTGCTTTTTTCCAATCTCTTTGTTTGATTCATTTTAGTTTTGCTTTGGTTTTCTGGGTTTTTTTGTTTTGTTTTCTTGTGTTTTACAGTAATCTGGGCAAGGACCACTCACATCTTCTCTATTAGAAACAGATCCATCCTGTAAGTCTGGTCTATACTTTAAACAAAACAGACTAATGTATTTAATTAATTACAGTCTGTTCATCAGAGACACTTTTCCAGTAAATAAAAATCATATTACCTTCAGAGAAATGACATATATGAAGTGGTTAGGGGCTGCAAACAGTAATTTTCTTCATAAATGGCAATAAGGATTTTGTAATATGATTTCGCATACAGCTCAGACATTTTAGTTTATAATGTTGAGATGTACTTTACTAGATCTGTGAAAAAATGTTATTAGTTTTTGGCTTGGTGAGAGACTACAATTTTTAATCAATTCTAGGTCAATCAATTTCTAGTTTGCTTAGAACAAACAACAGATGTTGTTTTGAGTCGAATGAACCATTGTTTTTAGCTATATACTTTAACCTTAAAACCTGCTACTCAGTTTTAGCCAGCTTTAGATGAGATGTTATTTCAAAATAAATATTTTTTTTTTTTAAAGCCTCTGTTGTATGTTTCCTGTTAAAATTTGAGATGTATTTCTGGAATTTTACTTGACAATTTCATATGGATAATCCAATGTACTTGCCAAATAAAAATAAACTACTCAAAAGTCTGTGTCAATCTTGACAGAAATGAAGTCAGCCTGGACGTTTCACCCCAGTGCAGACACCTCTGCTTCATCCTCCACAGGTCAGTCTTTCTATACCCTCAAAGAGAAGAGGCTGCAGTAAAGAGCAACTGTGAAACCTTGAGAGACTTAGAAGTAACCAGGACTCTCTTGTTAATGAACAAAAAGCAATTAATCAGTTCTAGGCAGCAATTTGTAAGGCAATCAGGCAGAGAGGCAGATTGTCATGCACAACCATCCTGGACCCAAACACTGATTCCATGTTTTGGAGCATAATGTCCTCTGTGTGTGTTACTGTGCAGGTTCAAAATAAATCCCAGCCCTTGTTGTGACTAGCATTTGATGTACTTAATGGTGTTTGACAGATGCCAGTCTTTGTCAAATATTTTTTCATGTATCTCATCTTCTCCCAGTCTATTCTTCAGCCTTCTCTAAACTATTTGCCAAGTGGTCTTTTCCCGTGTGGAAAACACCAAAATTAAGGACTGTGGCATTTTGGACACATCACAGCCACCCCACGGTAAGGAATGATCCTCTCCTGTAGCTCCGGGGAGCTGGGACTCAGAACAGCCTCCTGCAGCCCACCACGAGCACCTTTAGACTTTGGAACCTCTTGGAGGCATCAGCCAGCTCCTCCCCTTGGGAACTGAGTGACTTCATGGCCCTTTAGGAGGAAAAAGCGTTTTTGACACTAACACAGAGAGTTCTACAGCAGCCGCCTGACCTCTTGTGTTGATAACAGGAAGGAAATCAGCTGCTGGCTGAAGGTGCTGCTCCTCCGCACCCCAGTGCTGGTGTGCTCCGTGCCAGGGTGGGCTCGTCTCAAATGCCATCATGGCTCTACTGCCCCTTCAGCTCCACGTCTTCTCTGACCCTCCTGAAGTCCTGGAGCTGCCTTCTCCTCAACCTGGAATATTCTCAGAGGTCTGTGGCCTCTTTTCCAGCTCCCAGCCTGCTGTCAGGGTCACAGCCTGTCCACTGTGCTTTGTGCAGGCAGAAGGTTACAGCTTAGTAACAACACAAAGACTTGAAATTAAATAGGGAAGTTTCTATTTTCCACATTCAGATGAATTATTAGGGATTCAGCTATGGTCACTGCAGTTAAGGTAAGTGGGGGTCACCAAGGAATAAGGAGAGGAAAATAAAAGAGAATTTCTGGAAGAAATATTTTTCAAAGGAAAGGAAAGATTTCAGTTGTTGGGTTTTATTTCCTATGATTTTACAGCCTGCTCTTTGATTTTCTGTGCAAGAAACAGTCTGCCTGTCTTATCTGGGAAAAAAGATAAGGGCACATCACATCATAGTATTTTGAACCAACTCTTAGCCTTAGACTCTGCTCTAAGGTCTCATTATTCCCAAAGGATATAGATAGAAATGTCTGTCTCAGGTACAATTTTTTTCTCCCTTCAAATTATATGACAAGTCTTTAAGAGAAGTTATTTGTCCATTATGCTACAATATGTCTAGAAATAGTATCCATCATGACTGAGGAAAAAATCATTCATTTTCAGACCTGTCAGTCTGAGCAGACAGAGCAGGGAGGCATTTCAGCATGGAAAAATAGAGGCAGCTCATCCTCCATTAAAGTTTAGCACTGTCAAGGCACCTCTGACATCCAGAGTTCGCTCTTCCTTCCCAGCAGTTACTTTTACTTTTTTAACAGGAAGTTCATGCTTCCAGCTGGAGTGCAGCTGCTCTAACTCTGATAGCAGCAGAGTGCTGACAAGGGATGGGAGAGCTCAAGTGTGCACTCAACCTGCACTTCTGCCGGGCAGGAAAACAAGCAGAGAGTTGCACACTCCCAGTTTATCCCAGTTTGTGACACCCCAGTGAAGATGAGGCAGTGAGGGGTTAGCACAAAAATTCAGAGTAGAGGTTAATAAACGGTATTAGACAGGTGCAGCTAAATCCTCGTGTTTTGGAAAGCACAGAGACTGGCCCTATAATGTGATTCTGGTGTAAAGTGCTTCTCACAGAGGTCTTGAAACAGATTCCAAGAGCTCACAAAAATAACAGCACTGGCAGGAAGCAAGCTATGATCATAAAAGCTCCATTAATCCCTCTGTAATAGAGATTTCTACACACATCCTTAGATCAGATTACATAACAAAAAGAAACAAAAACCAAAACCACAAACAAACCCAAAAACCCTAGAAATTCTCCAGGTTTTAATGAGAAATCCAGTTGTACAGGTTAATTAGAAATAGAAATTGTGTTAACATCAGTTAATGGGCAATCATGGCGTTTTAAAGTGTTCATTTGCGGATTGTTCCATACATAATGACAAGGCAGGAAATAATTATCCAAGTCCTTAATCCTAACCCTTCATAATTTAGGATTCTGTCTCTGCTACAGTTTCCCACCCAGCACCACAAGACCACAGTCCTGGCAGGAAAATTTGCTATTAATGATGGATTGATTCCACAGTATGAATACCTTAAAATACAACACCAAAAAAGGAAAAGAATTAGCCAAACCTGAGAATTAGATCTTCCAAATGATAGCAGCAGAAACATCAGCCTTCATGCTTCACTTATTATGGGCATGGAATAATTCCTACTGGAAGGTGGAATGCCATTCATAAATACAACTTAATTTAGCTTATCCTTAAAGTAGTGGACATTAAAAAAAATCAAGAAAACAAAAAAAAGAAGAAAGCAAGCTTGAATTAAAGCATTTTTGTCACACAAAACCGTGTACAACAAAACAAATTGCATGTGTAATTGTATTTTGACCACTCTCTTATTATCTATCATAAATCTCGTGTCTGAGTATAGATATTGTACAATTACTTTCAACATTTGGCATAATTGTTTTGATCTTAACTGTTACTCATTCTAAGAGAAAAATACAGTGGATAATAGCAGACAACAAAGGGAGCATTTATGAGTAATGATGCTGCTCAACAAACCCATTGTCATTCTCCCATTTAATAACTACAGAGCTGCACTAATGGTTATGTTCTGTGTGTGGCCCAAATTATGTGGCAATTCCTAACACAATGATACAGCTGTGGTGACTCTGCAATCCCTGAAAAGAAAAACAGAGAGTCTAAAGAAAAAAAGCTGTGGGTAACCTTTCTGTATCCAAATGTTACATTAGTAACATTTCAAATAGAAAAAAATACACTATTAAGCTTTTATAACACAGCAGGTGGCATCCAAATCACCGAATTTCAGCCAACAGAAAGTGGAGTCTAATTCTAAAATATCAATTTATTGTAGCATCAATTACCAGCAGATTATTAATTCCTTCTTAAAATGTAGAGGCTGGATTGTTCTCTGAGGAACAACTTCACAGATCACTTCCAGACAAGTTTTGCAGGCTTGGCACCCAACAGGAACAGAAATGTTACTGTGATTCTCTCTGTCATTTGTCTTCCTTCTGACAAACAGCAATTTCAATTACTCGAAGAATTTGAATTCTCAGAAAACCCTCTGAAAACCTCCAATAGAACAGAAAAAAAGCCCAGCAGACCACTGCTACCCAGTACAGCACTGATTACAGGAAGTTTTTCTTTTTTAGATTGTTCATTCTTGGGTTCTGTTTCTCCAGTTAACTCTGAAGTGAATTTAAAACGCTGATATATATTCATAATGAGCATTAAAACCCTTCTTAACTTACTGCATTCCTACACAAGAGCTCCAACTTCCTGAGCACAGTGTGTGGCCTTCATTTGGGAGTACATCACTGTGCATATCAGTATTCAATTGTGACCATTTAATTAAGTGCCCCAGGTCATTCTTGAGAGCAGACATAGTAGAAGAAAGGAGGAAGATTAATGGAGTTGTAACTTCTCCCCCGAGGAAGGATGGGCAGGCACAGGAACAGGCTCCCCTTGCATTTCTGCTGCTGAGCAGCCTCTTCACTCAGGTCATCAGCTGAACCCACCCCTTGCTCTGTGTTAACATTTCATCATTCCCATCATTCCTTACCACAAAAATATTATACCATTTGCAAACTTTGCATATTCTCTGTGCATCTCCAGCAAATATTAACTACTAACAGCCCAGGACTTTCTTTTCTACCCATCAGCAACTTAAAATTGTTTTCTATGAGGGAGTCACTTCTAAACTCAATCTGCAAAATATCCTGTTATTGCCTTTAATGAGAGTTTGCAATCACAAAGAAGCTGGAGAAATCCAGACATGGAAATGCTGCCTGTCTACCCTGACCAGGTGTGCAAGTTTGTCAGAATGGAACAACACAGAAAGTTTGAAACGACAAATTCCACAAAACCAGACATGCATTATAAGACTCAGCATTGTAATAATTAGATATCTTAAAGTCCCAACCCAGTCGTTCCTTTATTTTGCTTAGAATCAATATCAATCCAGTTGATCTATAACTCTCAAATCATGATTTTTAGCTTATCCAGTACTGAGGCAATTTTATAACCTCAATTTTTTGTGCAACCCTTCTTCTCTTTTTAATGCTGGTGTTAATTGTGGTTCAGGACACCACAGTCAGTTCTTCTGTGCCTCTGGAACTCATCTGCCCTAGACTGGAGGATTCCATGCTACACTTTCAGTAAATGCGACTTTCTCATCCTCCCCATTTAGAGCTGACAGCCATTTTATTTCTCCAGGGCTGGAAAGAGCTCCTTGATTTCAAATCCTGGCATAACTCTTATTTCTTACACCAATTTTACAAAGCTATTTTTAACCCAAACACTATTTATTTTGAAAAACCTTCCTTTTTACTTACTCTGTTCACTACTGATATCGCTATTATATTTTTTCTTCCCCTTAGTAATTGCACGAACCTTTTAAATGGTAACTTGTGTTTACTACCTGTTTCCTGGTTTTATATCCCTTATCCTGTTTTATTGCTGCTCTCCTGTGTCCTTTTTCACCCAGGTGACTGCCTTGCACACTGGAGCTTTATTTAGAGCACAATACAGGGGATAAAACACATGCTAAACTTAATTATTTCCAATCCATATAGTTTACAATGTAGTAAGTATTTTATTTCTTTAAATCTATAAGAGCAAATATTTCAACTGCCTTAAAAAATCAGAACTCCTGCTCCTTTTCTTGATTAAGATGCAGCAGCCCTCAGTGGCTTGGCAGGCACAAAATCAATACAACTTTGCCCAGACTGGGGCAGACTCAGGCTCTTCCATGTGGGTGGAATGATGGGATACCACACATGGCTCCATAGCTGCAGGACTTGCTTTGTAGTATCCATGGATTTGCTTAATCCTGCTGTAGCTACTTGCTTAAGTATGGGTCTGCAAATAGTTCTTGACTTTAGTTTTAATTTAATTCTTTAAAAATAGCTTACTTAATAAAGTAGCAGAGATTAAACACATCGGAAAGAGTGATTTTTATGGGAAAAATAAATGCCTCTCGTATAAGTGACAAGCCAGTATGCTGCAAAAATAAACAAGACTAGAGATAAAAATACTGAAGGGGAAAAAGGATATTTTGCCAGTGGTGAACCAGTCTCTTAAAAAGAAAAATCACTGGGAGAAGATCTGTACATTAATCTGCTTTCCATTCCCATCTGCGTAAGGTCTCAGTGGAAGGGAGGGCTGCCAGAGCATTCCAGCACTCCGAGTGCCTGAACTCCCTTCCCTCTTCTTTTTTTTTTAATACTTCTTTTTCAGCTACAATTTGTAGCAGAGGTTGGTGTTCTCGGCACATGCTGCTTCCTGGTCCAGGCTCACCTGGGTTTAAGTGGTGCTGGAGAGGATAAATGGACGGCAGAGCAGCAGCTGGGGGCAGGGCTGGAGTGAGCAGGTGAGATCCTGGAGGGGAGAGAAGCTTCACAACTGTTAAATTGTTTTTCTGCGTACAACAGGAGCGATAAGACCTGGTTTTATCTGAATGCTCTCTGGACCAATTGTTTTTCCTCTCACTGTCCTCACAATACCTCTACACAACTCTGAAGTCAGGTACTTAAAGTCTTAGCAACTTTCTACAGTTCAAGACAGGAATGGCTTTGGGGAGGTTACAAAATGAAATTAAGGGCAGAATTAACCTTCATTGTTTTGCTGTGTGGTTACCATGAGCTTTACGGTGCATTGACCTTTCTATAAATCCAAGGTTGAATCATATACAATTACAAGCCACTTACTAACCAGGTTTACATGTTCTGCATGGCACGGAAAAGCTCCTTCACTGAGCTGAAAAAATCCCCAACTAGTACGTACATATAAATAGACTGGAAGTTCTTTAATGCAGGCATCATGGTCTAGTTGATATTTCACTGCAAAACTTTGTGCCAGACATGAAGACATCTTCATCCATAATGATCAACCCCCAAATAAAGGGAGATAAATTGTGTTTGACAATATTAAGCTTGCACACATCTCTCTCCTCCTTCACTCAGTTTAAAAGATCCTTTGCACAAGCCTTGCAATTTATTTTTCTTGGGAAGAGAGTAGAAAAGATGCAGTAAGGAAGTCATTATATGGAATATCTAGTGTGGGATTCCCACATGTAAAAGTACTCTGAAATTCAGCTCTTCATAAGTCAGAGTACCAGTCATTTCTAATTCTTGTTTGGATTTTACCTGAATACATTTTCTGTCCTTCCAACACTTAATGTGGTATAAGCTTTATTAAAGCCACTTTTGGAAGCATTTGAATTTGAACACAAAGTCTCTTAATAATAATTATCTGATACAACATATGAATATTGAATATGAATGTGATGCCTCTCGATATTTTAGTTGCCTCATTACTTTAGAAGCCATTTAAGTATGATGTAAGTCTTGAAATGAATTAATCATACAGTCATGCTTAGGTAACAACATCTTATATATAAGAAGGCAAGAAAAATCTGCTCTACAAAGATTAGAGGGCTGAGAGTTAATTGTGCTCCAGTGACTGCTGTGCAACACAGCAATATCCAAACTCATTTTAACCCTTCTTCTTACTGGTAAAACTGTGTAGAGCAGCTTAAACTCAGAAAAGGCTCTTCTGCTCTGAAAATGAGAAATGTTATAACCTTGATCTAATGTTTCTGGGTTTTGTTTGGTTTTTGAGGGTTTGTGTGTGTGTGTACAGATTTACAAATCACAGAAATACCCTGAATAACGTTATTTTTAACATTTACCAGGAGAACCATGGGAGTGCATCGCTCTGTCCAGTTAGAGCTTAGCTTAGAGGCTGCAGGGTTTGAGGCCTCTTTCTTTCCTAGGCCTTTGAAACTCATGAAAAAATGGAAGCAAAAAATGGGTTTTAGGGCATGTTTTTGCTGTTAGCTGGAGGGCAGACTGGATAAGAATATCTGTTGAGTATTTGTCATTTTCTCCAGAATATAAAATCCCACAAGTCTATGAGAACCTTGTGTACTCACATAAGTTTATTTCATAGACTCAAAGGATGGTTCAGGTTGGAAAGGACCTTAAAAATCATCTAATTCAATTTTTTTTTTCATATTTCTCCACTCTTTGCTTGTGCAGTCAGTGTATGAAAGGTTTGAAAGCTGCCTTGTTTCTCCAGAGTTTTTGACAGAGCTGCTCTCTGTAAAGCTTTTCAGAGATGGATGGAGGCTTGAGTAGAAGCAAAAAGGCATTTAGAAGGAAATGTCCTATGGAAAGAGAGTGCCCAGGCCCGGGATAATGGAAAGAATAAGGTGGTTTTGACAACCTCAAGGGAAACAAAGGGGAGAAAAATCAAAAAGAGGTGAAGTGAGTCTTCAGGCAGCAGCTTTTTGTTGTTGTTTTCCATTTTTCCTGAAAATCTGGACTGGCAGACAGCAGTCAGACGGCCCTGGTAGGCTGAAAGTTAAGAAATGAACCTCTGATTTTTACTCAGAGTTTCTCTCCTTCCCAGTACACTGATCATTGCAGCTACTCAAAACCTCAATCAAACTTATTTGAACCTTCTGTCAAGGTCTTTCCCCGTATGCTCTGTGTCTGCCACTTCCCGATTTCAGTGTCTCTCAAAACAAATGATAATTTACGTTAAAAGCATATCAGTCAAACCAAATGGCTCGCAGGGTTATATTAAACCACCTGTTGACATGAAGACTAACAAAAATTAAATAATACATCATATGGAATTCAGCAGCTCTGCATCTGGACAAACCTCTATCACTCAGAGCATCTCGCAAAACTGTTTCAAATATTTGCTAAAACAAGGTGACAAAAGCACTTAATGAAACAAAATTACATCTCTGTTTATCATTCCTGCATTTATTTCTTGCAAATATTTAACCTTTGCACATTCATAGACTATTCAATCCATATTTTCTACAACTATAGTGAAAATGAAATGAGATACAATAATTATAAAAAGCACAACCACCACTCACCAGCAAATTGTACTTCCCTGCACTCGTTCTAGCTGCAGAATTACATTTTTTTAAACATTGCTGATACCCATGAACTATTTCAAACAGGAAAATCGTATTTTACAGAGAAATCATTATTTAACAAGAAAATGTTTGTCTCGATTGAAATACAGGATTTCATTCCCCCGACTAAAGTGCCCAAGTTAGAAAGCTGCTCACACACTTTACACCTAAAAGGAGAAGCTGGGTTTTCTCTGGAGGGGCCAATGCAAAGCACCTGAGTTAAATTCTTACTCTGAATTGCCCTCTGGAGAAATCTCTCTCTCTCTTGTCATGAATTCCATTGGAGGCTTAAGAAGATTAGTTTCTGGTTTAGGCACCAGGAGCTCTTGAAGCTAGGTGGTGCAACTCTCTCTTTATGTACCAAACAGGCTGAACTAAACACACTGAACCACACTTCCTTTTCATCTACAAATGGGGACTTAACGAGCTGTAATGAATTTCCAGTATTCAAATTAAATTAAGTCACTATTACTTTTTTTTTTCATAGTATGACAGTCCACGTTTGGATTAAAAACAAAAGAAAAAAAAGAGTGAAAGTGGCATTTCCCATCTTTTTAAACTGTCATCTTCATTGCTGAGGCTGGCAAGAGTGTAGAAAGCATTTGGACTATTGAAATCCCTGCTATTTTTCCATATGGATTGCCAGCAGCAGTTATAGCACTCCTGATTCCATTTTACCAAACCGACCTGTTAAACAGAGTAAGGGCATTTCCCCTCTGGAAGGAATATGAAAGCGAGTAAGCAAACACTTGCATAAATAAAGGAAACACAGAGGAAACAGATCACCCTGCCCTTTGCACTGGTGACAGAGCAAATATTGAGCTGCACAGGGGCTGAGTGATTTTTGTTGAGAACAGTATCAACACCAGGCAGCTCTGTTTTCCTCACTCTGTGCCTGTCAGCCCCTCGTGAATCTCGCTGTATTTCAGGTTCTGTCTCTGGCTGCCTTGACAGAAGTCAATGATTTGTGTCCCGTTCAATTTAGCTCATGTGAAAATACTCGGAGCTGCTTGCCATGTGTCCGGGGCTGATAATTGCATTGATCCCCTCGCCGTGGGCTCAGCGAGGGCACTCTGCTGAGGACAGGATAACCAGAGGATGGGGCTTGGTAGAATTAGTAAATTTGACTCTTCAGCTGGTGTGATTCCAATCAGTCTTGGCAGAGTGATGCATAAAATAAGGAGTGCTAAATGTGCCAATAAGTGAATTACTTTTCAGATTATGTCACTGGTAGAGATATTGATGAGTAGAATTTGTGAGCTGAATACAGCAGTTTGTTACATTCTATTTCCTATTGAGCAGGTGAATGTATTCTGATAAAATGAAGAAAAAAGTTGTTCATCTGTAGACTTTTTAGAAAACAAGTTCATTTTTAAAGAGCACCACAGTTATTTCTAACAATAATTTTCACTCTTCTCTTTTAATGTTCTCATCAGGAAAGAACTCTGAGTGAGAAGACCTTTCCTCATGACAATGGACACTCAAAACCAAAGCTTATAAAATAGAATAAAGACAAAGCTGCTGGAAACACAGCCAGACTCCCATCATTTTGGGGTACAAGTTCACTGCTGGCTGATCCTACGTCAGAGCCCTGTTACTAATTTTTTTAAAAATCAGTTTTTGAGATATTCTAGCTATCAATTTCCCTGTCTAATTCCCTGAAAATCTTTATTAAAAAACTCCAAATATCCAAACATAAAGATGCCAGCAGGTGATTAAACTGTCAGTGTTCCGTCCCTCATTTATCCTATGAGGATACTCACACTAAAGACTCCTAATTTGAACAGTGACAACTTTTCACAGCTCTCGTGTCTCTCTTGTTTCTTTTCTAATATTCCTCTCAAGCACAGTGCCTCCAGGCCTGGGAAAATATAGGTGTAAACTGAGAGATTCACAGCTCCATTTTGCAGCTGTCTCTGAGCACCCACAGCTCCAAAGAGCTTTCTGAAAGATGCAGATGTTCAGCACCTGTTGAGGAACACTGCCAGGAGGATCGTGTTTACAGCATGCCAAGCAGCCATGAGCATTCCTAGGACTTATGGAGGTGTTTAAGTCCTTCATGCTTTCCTTCCTCAAGTTTTGGACAAAACCTGGTGTTCTGCATGCTAAATATTGCAAGAATCAAATTTTAGCATTAATCTCACTGCTGTTGAGCCAAATTTTGCCAGTCTGTTTGCTTTGCTGAGCGCAGATACAAGGAAATTGCATCAATAGCTTTAATGAGGTGGCTGTGAAGGAAAAATGTTATTTAAAGTCGGCGGAAGTGCAGGTTTGCAAGGGAGGCTATCCATAATCACCTAAACTTGTAAATCATAATTGAAAACCAACACATGAGACTATTCCCCACCCAGTTATAAACGCATTTTAAAAGAACTAATGTTTAATGTCTAATTTTTTACTGCAACAAAAAAAACCCCCACGTAATTACTCTGTAGGCAGAAAAGGAAATAAAAAACATGTTCAAAATCACTTATGGACATTTTAACTGCTTTAGTAAAGTTTTTGTTTGATACAATTATTTTATTTTTAGAGCTCAGTCAAGGTGACTGGGGGAAAAAAATGTGTGTTTTTATATTCTGCTGTTCAGTGTTAAATGTGCCATACACTCTCATGTTGCCTACACTCAAATAAGTGAGATTCCGGGACTGCAAGAATATCAGAAGTATTAATTTGCTGAATTTGCCATTGGACAGGTATTTTCAATAAAAATTGCATATATGAAAGTAATAAAGAACTAGATGCAGATCCTGACTGTTGAAAAACATGGTCATTAATTAATCCATTAAGAGTTGTTATCCCCTCCTTTGGAAAAAAACAGTGGGTGTACCAGCATGGATTCATTGGCAGGAAATTAAATTCCTGAGAGGAGAAAATTAGGATAACTGTAAATCCTATGGTTTGTTAATTCATCAGCACAGCAGGATTAGCTTAAATAGCAACTAGTGAGCACATGTGGAATCAATGGAACTGGGTAAAGAGTTTCAGTGTTTGCTCACCTCCAGGTGATATGTGGAAGTTTCAGCTAAAAACCAAGGCAAGGTTTCAGGTGGAGTCTGATGGAACACTTACTGAAATGAGAAGAAAAAAAACGGTTTGAAGTTCCTCCAATACACAGTCAGGAATTACAAATCTCACACAATTAATTGTGGTGAATCAGACGCCTACTTTACCCATAGATTTTAGATAATATGTGGAACTATGGAAAATTCTGATGGTAAAGCACAGGATACTGATTTATTCTCTTCTTTGGTTCACTTTTTAAGTGTTAGGCACACATGCTTTATTGTAGGATTGATTACTGGGCTGAATTCAGTAATTAAAAAAACATACAAAGGTTGCATTGAAATTAAGGCACTTAAGATTCATTGGATTCAGCACTTTGCTCCTCTCACAAAGTTATTGCTGGGCAATGAGCAAACCTCAGGAAATTGTAACCAGACGGTGCTCAGGGTAAGGTTTTGACTATTTGCCCTGTTGGGTGATCTCAGCCATGCCATACATCTCATTATTCCATGCCTAGGATGGATATTTGGGCTCCCAATCGACTCCTAAGCCTGTGTGTTATTCGAGTGCTTGAGGAATCGTGCACAGGCATCCAGTGAGGGCTTGCTTTGCTTGTTGAGTGACTGTTTGGCACAAAGCACCGTCCTGCCCAAATGGTTTCTAGAGAGCTGCATCCGATATAGAGCAGTCAGTCAACAGCTTCGGAACACAGCTCCCGAAATAGCCAGCATAATCAGATCCACAGCACAAAAGGCAGCCTTCTCCTGCATCGAATGGATGAGGCAAACGGATCCTCAATCTATCAGAGAAAGAGGAGGAATAAGATCAAGAAATCCTTATGTTCCATCTGTACTGATTTTTCTTTGTATCGTTATCCACATCATTTGACCTTGGTGCATTAATATTCCTGAATATATTCCCTCTATTACTGGTCTATTCATCAGGCACAATTTATGGCTTCAGCTGCTCCCAGTTAAAAAAAAAAAAAAAAAAAAAAAAAAAAAAAAAAAACCCAC
>VZRS01008062.1:272411-299230 GCA_013398055.1 Ifrita kowaldi
GTTAAAAAAAAAAACAAAACAAAACAAAAACAAAACCCACCAGTTTTAACTGTTTAAACTCCTAATATGAGAGGAAAGGGGGAAAAAAGCAATGTGGGATGCATAAACCGACCAGCTGATAAAAATGCGGGCTGTGACGTGCAGGACCCTGCAGATCTTGTCCTGCAACAACCACTTCTGCTTCCAAAGAACAAATCATTCCCAGGAGGCAAGCACACATAAGCAGCAGTTTGGCTTCATTAGGTTGCCTGTCTAAATAAAAGTAATTTCTACCTTTAAATGCTTAAAAAGAACCTTGGTAGTGTATGTAAGCAGAAAACCTGTGATCTTTACACAGAAATGATGGTAACTACTATTGCATAGCATTTTGTATATATGGAATTTGGAATATTCCAGCTTTAGAATCTAAAATATACATATAAAATATATATATTTTCTCCAAGGAAGAGAGTTATCCATGGGCAATCTCAAGCACTTCGACTCTTTCTGTTCTAGCATCAAGGCAGGTCTAAAATTTTTGACTGACCACTAAAAATATGCAACAATGTCAGCCTTGAATCTTAAAGACTTCTTTTTTATTGCATATAACTAAATGTCTCCATTATTAGTTCATAAGAAAGATCTGCACATTGATACACAGAACAGCTTCAAGGCACTGACCTGAATGCATCCAAGTGCAGAAATTTGTGAAGGAAAGCACTGTCTATAATGAAAAAAGTTCATACAAAAAAAAAAAAAAGTCCCAGAAGGTCAAAAAGAGTATTTATCCAAAGACAACAAGAAATTTAAGAAAACACAAATTTAGAAAAATATCTGATACTATCAGTCAAATGTCCTACCCAGCAAACCACAGTGAAACACCACAGATTAAGAAGCCTTGAAGGCCATGCCCTTATGTAGCGTCTGCCCCATCTTCTCCGATGTTCTTCATCACCAATAAAGAAAATATTTCCACTTTCACAGTTGCCTGCCCAGATCTTTCTCCTTTGCAAATGCTACCCTCCTTCAGTGTGGTTGCCATCTCTAAATAACATTTAGAATGTCAGTTTTAAGTGACTGAGTGCAATGCTCAGGTCTTTCACTGTGCTGCAGCTGGGGTAGCACACAGGAAATTGTGATATTCCATGGAAATGCACCACATATAATAAATGAGAGAGATATCACCAGGGCTTTCTCTCTTCATGCTGCTCTCAGGCCTCACTGCTTTGGTGGAAAGGATGCCAAGTGGCTGAGAACAGTGGGAATTGCTCATGCAGTCATCACTTCGCTGGACCAAGAACGATACCAAGAAGTTGGGGTTTTTTCTGTGAACACTCTTGAGTTTTGGCTGCATTCTTACAAATGTATTTAATTTCTGTTATTCATATTTTTTAGTTAATGAGAAAAAGATGCTGTTTTTAAAAGTCTTCATTCCTAGTGAGAAACTGCTGGTATAAGAATTCAAGCTGAACTTCTACCACTCTCTGTTCCTGCTTTACTCGGAGAGTAGTTTGGATTCTGAGTTACTAGAAGACATGAATTACCATGACCCTGTGGTTCATATTATTTTTTGAGGATCGAGCTGTGATGAGCTGGGGAGCTTGTACATAATTTATGAGCTCCAGCTTCAATATGAGCTCCAGATTTAATAACCATCTCCAGCCTGATGTGTCTCCTGCACCGTTACCGTGCTGCTGCTTACGCCGGTGACTGTGGGATGGACAGGGACACAGCAGCCTCTCCACTTATTAAAGTCAGTCAGCCAGAGCACAATTGTTCCTAGCAGGGAACTGAAATAATTTTTGAGTATAGAGTCCTTACTGAGACTTCTCTTGTGAGTTCTGGTTCTTTGGGTTTCTTTTCACCCTGTTTGATAATCTCCAAATCCTCCATCCCTCTCTGAAGGGGAAAGAATGGGAATGATCCCACATACCACACTTTGTTGTCAGGAAGAGCTTCAGGCTGGGAAGACATTGAATCCACCGTGCTTAAGTTCCCAAGGGCAAGATTTAAGAGTACACACTTGGGATAAGGCAGCTCCCTGTTTTCTGCGTAGAAATTACTGCTCTGAGTTTGGAAATCTTTCCACATATTGACAGAAGCTCAGCTGGGTTTGGATTGCACTCTGGAAACCAACAAACAAAAATGAGGAGCTACAAGTCTGGCAGGAGTCCTGTCGATCTCAATAAGCCTGAAGAATAAAAATTTGGACATGTTTCTATCCAGAGTCAAGGGATAACAAGGACAGCAGAGAGCAAACAGTTGTTGGGGTGTTGGGATTTTGTTTGGTTGGTTTAGACCACTTCATTTTTTTATACAATCTAAAATGGTTACTTTAGTATGCTAAATAGTAACTTTATATATGTACTGTTTTTAGCCATCAGCTATTGCTGAAGAAGTGAATTATAAATACAAGAGGAAAAGGGAGTGTTCAGCATTTGGACGGGCTGAAATGCTGACATTGGTCACTGAGCAGTGGCAATTTCTTTTTAGAGAGGGTGACCCCTAGAACAATTACCCAAAATATGCTTAAAAATGAGAGATAGAATCTGGAGGGCCTCATTTATGTTAAAACACAGGCACCAAAGAAATCAGATGAAAGTCCAGTAAGGGAAACATAACCAGCAGTCTGAGAAAATAATTGGACAATAAGAAGTAAATGTGGTTTTATTCTTTGTGTTTATGTCTCCTTGAGCTTCCTTTCACTCATCTAAGCATTCATTGATTCTTGAATCACAATTAAGTTATAACTAAATCATATTTTTTAAGATATTTTCTCCAGCTATAGGAGAAGCTCTTCAGCTTTAGTTAGTTTCCATCAAATCCAGATTACTCAGGGCATTTTTTAACGGAAAAATCTTCAATATTTTAAACTGGTTCATTGATGATTTCACTCAGATTAGAACATAGGAAATTCTGAAATGAAAAATAGACAGCTAATCAGAAAAAATGTAAGAGAAGGGAAACCAGATTGTCCTCTGTCTTACACCAGTTTACGCTGTTGAAGTCAAAGAAATCTGAGCAGCGAAATGAAATGATGAATCAGACCTAGTGCCTTTCTCCATTGCAAATTTAATGTTACGGAAAATTATATTAAAGTATAATACCCCTACTTTAGGGCTTACCAGAAAATGACTCATGATAAACAGAGTGCATTTTCAGAAATGGCATTAAAAAATAAATTTAGCTTCTCTCGCAGGCTCATTCAATATTTCAGGGTATAATTTAAGTACACATCCTTCATTGTGTTCAATAATTCTTCCTTGGGAGTGGGAATTCAGAACTTTAATGGTAACTTTCCCATTCATGCATAAAGCTATCAGCGAAACTTGAAGTTAAACTGAACATTTCTGAATACAGAAGTAAGGTAACACAAGGAAAGGCATGTTTCTCTTTCCCAAATTGCCTTTGAGTAAGGCAATCTAAGTGACATGAAAGATAGTTTAGCTTTTAAAAACTGCACTTAAGCGCCCATTCACCTTGATATGGAAAGCATTTTTATTGACTTGAACCTGTGCGAGTTCTTTCAAATAAATTACCAGATAAAATAAATAAATAAACATTAGACTTGCAAAGAATGTAACAGGCAGGACTGACCATCAGACAGAAGCTTGCCTTGAACAAACCAAGTAACATTGAGGAGAAGCCCATTTTTCTCGAGAAAAACACCTAAACTCTCCCAAAAACAAGACAAAATAAAACCCCAGACCCTTTTTGGCTGAAGGCTGCAAGGTTAAGTTGGTCTTCCTGAGTGTTTGAGGATGACATGTCCTGTTTTATGGAGAGATTACTCTTTTATGGAACTCAGCTAAATGAAGTAATAAAAACTTCTGCTTTCCCAAACTATCATATTAAGGCTATTACTTTGTACTTGCAGCCCTAAGAAGATGTCTCTCCAAGATTTAGAGATTTCAGTGCTTTTGTTAAGCCTCTGTCATGATCTCAAAGGAAAAGACCTAGGTAAAACTATCTGGGATACCTCAACAGAAAAAAAAATACAGTGAAATCAATACACATTTTATTAATGTCAACCAAATAATAGGAATTATTTTCTTTCTCCCATCACTAATGTGTGTTTCAGAAATATTTTAAGTTTTTTCCTTTCATTTTTTTTTCCTTTTAAAGGACAAGTTTATTAATTTGGAGAACAAAATGCTCTTCAGCATTGTACAGTCACAGATCAACTGATACATTCGGGTAACGTGCTGGAACAGTGGGAATGAAAGTCAATCCGTGCAAAAAGCTGCAGGGGTCACTCCATCATTCCACTTTCCAAAGCCACTGCCCCATGCAATGTGCTGAAGAAGCACCTGCAGCTGGAGAGAATTTCTCTGGAGGTCACACCCCATCCCCACCCCAGAGCAGTGACGTGGGGATGTCCCCACGGACAGCTCAGGCCACGAGAGCTGGGAGCTGGCAGAAGATTCACTGCAGGTTTCCTCTTGTGTTTGTCCTTCCCCCGACCACAGGCCCAGGCAGCCCCAGGAGCAGAGTCTGAATGGTGCTTTCAGCCTTGGTGCTGGAACTGTTTCCCCACAAAAACTGCACAGATTTTATAAAACAAGCCCACAGCAAAACATTTCCATGACAACACGCTGCAGCAGCTAAACTCATACTTGGAATCAGTTCTCATTTTAGTTCTTACAATCTAAAAGTGTCTCTAGACTGTGCTGGTCTAACCACAATCGTCAGTGGTCCGTGATGCGCTGCTAGAAATGTGTGACTTGAACAGAGGGAGCTACCCCCAAGTGCAACAGCTCCAGTACTTTGCAGTTATTCTTCACTTTGGTGTTAATTTTGACCCCTTTTGCTGGAGACCCAGTGCTGACTGATCCAGAAGCAATACCACCTGCAGCTGAGCTCTGTGCTGTGGCACTGGCAGGGATCCAGACCATTTCTGTTTTTTCCTCAATCTATACACAATCCTTTTCATTTCTGTAATTCCACATGTCCTCTGCAAGGAGAGAGCGCATCGCTCCTGGAGTCAGGTGAGAGGCAGTAAAGCATTACTCACCCTTTGCAGTATTACACGGATTCCTTTAGTGTTTTTCTCTCTTGCCAGTACCGTGTTGGCTCAGGGCCACAAAAAGAAAGACACAAGGAGCAAGAGTTGTCACAGATCCCAGAGCAAGAGCCGGGTGCTTGCAGCCATTCTGTAGGATGGGAATGTAGCACCCACATTGCTACCACACGCTCTCGGAGAAAGACCTGTATGGCTGGTATTAAACCGCTGTCTAATCAGAAAAAGAGTTGAAATAACATTTTTTTAACATTCAAAACTGCATTTCAAAGTTTATAGAAGACCTGTGGTATTGCTTTGTGCAAACTCACCATTCTCTGGGGTCATCATCTGCCTTGAATTGCAGAGTGAATTTGGCATGACAATAAAACTGCATCATGCAGCTTCAGCAATCCACGTTCCATGTCAGCATGAGAAATCATAGCAACATCCTGAGATGGAAGAGACCCACAAGGATCACCGAGTCCAGCCCCTGTCCCTGCACAGACACCCCAACAATCCCACCCTGTGCCTCAGAGTGTTGTTCATACACTTCTGGAGCTCTGGCAGCCTTGGGGCCGTGCCCATCCCCTGGTCAGAGACTGGTCAGAGCCCCAGCACCCTCTGAGTCCTTCCATTCCTTCATCAACATAAGAAATTTAATCAGAACAGTTTGCTTTCGTTTTGTTCCCTATTTCAGCTTTACTAGCTCTGCAAATCCATCCACTCATACTTAAAAAGAAGGTGCTGTTTCTTGGTTTCTACCACTGAAATAATCTGAAACCTGTCCTTACTCCAAGTCCTGCCACAGACACTTCAAAGAATTTGTGGTTTGGGATTTTTTAAAGGACTTTAATTAGCTGGGAAAAACTTTCCTAAATGGTAAGAACTCCCTAGATAACGGAAGATGTCCCACAGCACTCAGATACTGAATATACCGACTAACATGGTTAATAGATAGATTTGATTGCAGATACCAGACAGGACACTCAAAGCTTTGAATTCTGACTAAATTGTTGGATTACGATATGAAAAGTAGACTGTGAGTTTAAGTGCTTAGTACATTTCTTAGAAGAACTATTCCTTTTTAGTTAATTCATACACTGATCAAACAATTATTTTGTTTCAGTATAAAAATCACAGAAACATTAATCAAAAGTATTTAGTTAATAATAAAAGAGAAGACAAAAGCCACTGGAATAATAACTTAAAGAGTTTTGTGCAATTTCTAATATGATTTTAAAAGAAGTCAAATGTTTGATGTATTTTTTAAAAAACACCTTTCTTGATTCGGGTCAATATTAATCTCTAATTGATGAAATAAATGCTGCTGCTGTTTCTCTTTGAAATGAATGGACACAAAAATGTTCAAAAGGAATCCTTTATAGACATCACATGTGGCCACATCAGAAACCCTAGGAAATTAAACTACATCAGAGTAAGAGCATTAACAGTGGCCTGAAATAGAGGCATTGATCTGTTGAAACTGAATGTAGACCAAGTATCAAAAGCAAATCATGCCAAAATTATTTCCTTTTTGAAATATACAATCAATCAATAAAATGAGACTATTCCCTAAAAAAAAATATATGTGGAAATCCTTTTTAGTTATATTTCTTTAAATTTTCAATTCTCTAAACAGTAAAATTCTGCTGTAAGAATATCCTGAGTTCTGATAGAAAATACCGAATAACTCCTTATTGTAGATGGCAGCAACAACATATATTAACAGAAATTGAGATATAGTCAAAATTTCTGGGTTTTAAAGTGACTGTGTTTTGTAAGATGCTCAGTATGAGAAGGGTTGTATAACCTCAGTTTTTCAAAGTTCTGGAAACGAAGATTTCTCTAGTCAAGCATATTCCCTATTCAGCCTCTGAAAATGCATCCTAAGAGTTTTGCTAACATTCACTAACAGACTTGGTCAAGGAGTTGTGAAATCCCATTTCACAGTACAGTCAGCTCTTTCTGAATTCATGCCCAAAAAAGCCACACTTGAAAATGTTCTGGGGTCCTGTGAGAGCTGCCCACAGAGGCTGCTGCTGGAAGGCAGAAAGGCAGAGTACAAGAGCACTGCAAGGCTTTGCAAACATGGGTGTCTCCATTTCAATGACATTCCGAGGAGGAAAACTACAGAAATGCAGTTTGCTGCTGTAACAATGCATTAATGAGGCATTAAGTTGCCAGCAGTACGACATTTGGAGGTATGAAACTGTACAGGACTGAATTTCATCCGTTTTTACTCACCATTAATCTGAATCAGGTCATACAAATTACGTGGTGCTTCAGCAACAGGAATGATGCTGGATTATTTTTCCTGTTACTTAAAAAACAACCATCCAAAATTGAACCTTGATCTCTCAGCTCCTAAGTTTTGATTTTACCTCATCCCACACGAAACCCTGAAGCCCACTTGCCATTTATGCCAGAACCTGCATCTGATTACAGAAGGGGATGATGCTCCTGACATCTTATTGAGGATAATCCTCCTGCAATGTCCTCCTACCTGTGCTATGCTGGAATTTTTATAATAGTATAAACTATTTTAAGTAATATAAAGTATTTTAAATGCTTTTCTTCAATGCTACCTCTTTCACAACGACATAAAGAGGAACCATCAAATAAAATCATCCCAGTAGCACGGAGAATGCTTTTTTTTTGCTTTTCATTTTACAAAGACGTCAGGAAAAGTGAGGCAAAGCTGGAGGATTCCAAAATTTCTGAAGGAATTTGACAGTGAATTTTTTCTACGCCTATTCTGAGGCTGCCAGTTTTATCTGTGCAATTGTTTCGCAGCCCCTCCAGCAGCTCAGGCACTTCTCTCACGCTGTTGGGGCACAGCCTGTTCTCTCCAGCAGGCAAATCCTTCTGGAACTTTCAGGATCCTCAGATGCGGCTTCTTTCCCATTCTCCTGACACCAACACATTTCACACTTTTACAAAGTCTTCATTATACTCTGCAAGCCCTTCCTTACACTGACAGCAAAAGGAGGACAATAATACCAGGCAGTTTTAAAAAAGCCATTTTGGTGTTCCAGAGTGGGAAGCGATTTATGGAAAACAGTTTTCCCTTCCTTTGCTGCCCCGTGTGCAGAAGAGGAATAAACACTGAGGCTCTGCAGAAATGTGAATTCTTTGGGAGAATCAGACCCTTTAACAACACCCACTCATAAAACAACAACAAAATGAGCTACTTGGGATTGAAGTTGGTTTAGACCCAGAGTAAAAAGGTTCAGCCTAGATGGGCCAGAGGACTCTGATTAGAAATCCAGAGTAAACACGAGGGACTATTAGGCTGAACGGTTTTTAACAACAAACACCTTTATGGTAACCTTAGACTTTATGCTTTCCTGAGGATAATGAGTCAGTCCAAACCAGTTTTCTTTTCTGTTGCACAAGTCTATTGAGTGAAATACAGAATATTCTCCAGTGGAGCAACTGGTTTCCGTGGATACAGCTAAGATTACACTTCAGCATATTTTTTTCTTTCAATTCAAAGTCTAGAGGAGCTCAATTTGCCTTATTAACAACAAAAAAAAAAATTCTTTAGTAGTCTGTCCAAAATGCAGACAAAGGAAAGCAAATGTAGCATTCTAAATCAAGAAGTCTTATGAGGACTGCTGCCCTTTTAGTTAGAGATCATTAAAAAAGGTTACATACTTACAGTAATAAATGAAAAGGAAACATATAATTTAAACATTGGGAGGATATGTGCTACTCTAATAATTATTTTGAAAGTATAATATGCATTTAAATGTTTTCCCTCGAACATTTAAAATATTTTTATGGATATCTTGCCAAAATCCAGAATAATATGCTACATGGTAGTTCTACTTTTCTGTAACAAATGGACTGTAACGTACCAGAGTAGAAAATCTTTACCTGTGAGACTTTTGATATAATGCAAGATCAAAAAAAAAAAAAAAAAATTAGTTGGAGATTAATTTTTATTTTTTGTTAATATTCTGAATACAAGAAACCATGTATTTTTCATATTTTCTTTCAACCGTATGATGACCCAGACAAATTTTTGTCCTTACTGTTGGGTTCACAGACTCCCACATTTTTCTGTATTTAATTATTCCTCTAGAATGGAAATATTTCTTCAGCTACAAACATCACTGATGTTAAATGGCTCTGTTACTACGGCTTCAATTACTGAGTTGCCTCCTCCATTAATAACCTTTCAGCAACCTCTGTTTTTATAAAAATTGTTAAACTGTAGGTCTTGGCCCTATACAACAGCCACATGCATCTTAATAATATCTTAAGGCAATTTCCTATAGACCCTTGAAACTAAACACCACGTTCTAGAGTTTTACATAGGCCACAAAAAATCCATTGTTTTTAGCTGCCAGGGAGTCAGTGGAAGACAGACTTCACCACAATGTGAAGAAATCCTTATTCCAAAGATACAGTGAAAGCATTGAAGAGAAAAACTCATGGCTTCTCATAAGTTTACATTGTCTTAATATGGCTTTTATTGGGATCAATGATATTGATTTACATCAAACAGCCACTGCTCTGCTGTTACCTCCCTCGGCTGTTCAAAGAACACACATCATATTTCTGCCCTACAAGCCTGCAATGCTGAATATTTTTGTGTTCTTACCCACTGGAAGATATTTCCTGAGTTTGCCTGCTTTTCCCAAGCTGAATCCCTACAAAGACACTCCCAAACTTCCCTCCAATTTACCAGATCTGGCCCAGCTGCTGTGACACCGTTCCTTTTTGCCTCTTTGCAGAGTGTTGTTTGCTGATTAATACAGGAGACAGCTCTGTGAGGCTCCCCGGCTTCTGAGGGGCTGTCGGGGTTTTTGATCCACATTTCTTATTCCAGACAATGTCATGATAAAATTCAGTAGTGCTCAAATTTCTGTTCTTTCATTAGGGCTCCCTTATCTATATAAACATTTCATGTTCTTTCTCTCACAATGCCTAGAGGTTTAGAATAGTTTTATGCATTTTTTCCACTTCTATCTTTAATCTTGATCCCAGTTAGTTCTTTATAGTTGCCAGAGGCTTGCTTTTTTTTTTGTTTTTGTTTTGTTTTGTTTTTCTTTGTTTTTAACTTCAAACACAACTTTCTGTTACTCTTCCTGCTCTGAATACTGACAAGTTGAAAGGAAGGAATACAGGAAACACAAGGCAAGACTGCATTAATCTGCAAAACCTATTGCAGATAAGTAAGCTGGTGCTTAATTCACATTCTGCCACGGTGAGGCTGAACTATGAATTCCAATAAATATCTAAAATACAAAAAAAAACCCCAAAAAACCATAGGGAACAACTGCTTGTAGGGCTTCACAGATATTTCGTCCATATACCTTCAAACTTCATTTAAAAAGAAATTATCTTCCTTGAACACATTTGGGTGAATACTTTGCAGGAGCTACTTATATTTTAAGGAAAGTTTTGTTTGTTGCAATGGACTCTGTAACTTTGTGAAGTTTTACGTGCCTACCTCATGAATATATATGCAAATATATCATCACTATACTTCTCTGTCTGGGAGAAAAAACAGTCAAGAAACATATGGTGTCTATAATTGAATACCAAAGGAGACATGTAAAAGAACAAAATTATAACATTCTATAATACCTTACACCTTTTTACCTGAGAGGAATTTTAAAAATCCATTGCTTTTAAATTAGAGTTTCTAGAATGAAAATAATTCTTCACTTACCATTCCCTTACTTGTAATCACCCGTTCCATACTCAGGGATCTGAGAAACATTTATTCCACTGCTTCTGGTAAAAAGTGAAATATATACCTGGATTATTAACTTATTCATTTCCATGCATTTAATTTAAATTTCTACATTTGTAACTTATTAATCATACTGCAAGTTAATTTTGTCACAAATAGCACTCCTGTTAAAAATGTTGAGATTTCTCCCAGCTATAAAGATCTTGGTGACATTTTTGGCAATTCATACAGGAAAGGGGATTCTACTTTAATCTCATATTTCGGCTACAGAATGTCAAAAAGAATTTCTTTTTCTTAAATGAAAATAAGAAGGATACAAATTGGTGAAATATCCTATTAAATTCAAACAAATGTCGGAAGACATTTTGCCTCCTATTATTTTTCATCTCAGATATGAGGTTTTATCATCGTTACTGTGAAATTACATCCAATCTGCTACGAAGTCCTGCCATCCGAAAATAGCAAGTTTTTTATTTTCTTACACCCACCAACTCCAATTTTCTGCAAATTGTTAAAAAATCTCAAGTCACTGGGAGAATTAATGTAGCTCAATTTGTAGATTCTATTTTCCCCCAACCTCACACAACCTGAGTTACTTTCCATGCCCACAGGAAACCAGTTATTGCCCATCTTTTAATTATTCATATCTTCTATGGCCCTTCTGTTTGGGTCCAGCTCTGTCTCTACCCCAGAGACCCCGATTTTATTTGCAGCACCTCCTGCAGTTGTTGTGCACCAGTTTCTCTGCAAGGAGCACCGAGGGGATAAACCAGATCCTGTCTGGTGGTGTTCCTCAGCAGAGCATTAATCTGACTTCTACCCCATCCCCTGGATGCAACTTGTCATGAAACTTGTAGGAACTTAATTATCTTTGAGACTTCTGTCCCTCTCTCAGATGGGGTTGAAATTGACCGAGAAATTCAACATTTACCAAAGGGAGCAAGGGAGAGCAGGCAGAGGATGCTATCACACCAACACCCTTTCCTTAGGACACAAGGCTAAAATAACTGTGCAACAAATGGTTTGAAGGAAACTGGCTCATGAAAGTACCAACTAAATCACAGACAAGTGATTTCTTTTTGCATATATTATCATAAATACTCTGCTTTACCCTTTGCAGAATCTCATTTAAGCGCATTCATTTTAAAAGAACAATTTCAGTCTGTGTTTTGTTTTTGTGGAGCACTGAAGGGAAAATGTTCTCTTATCTTCAAATGTTATTAACTGGAAATAAGTGTAACCTACGCTTTGAGGTCCTTATTGCAATTTAGATAGACAATTAGATATCTGACACCAAAAAGAAGGAGAAAACTTTGTAGCAGAGATTTTTCTCGTGGTGCCCCAGGTGACTACAGCAGACTTCCTTCTGTGTTCAAATGATTAAAAACTACAATATCCTTCAAGCCATTTTTAGAAAGCTATTTGTAATTGCACTATCAAGTAATATAACTTTTTCAAAATTAGCTTATGAGATTTACATAGGATTGAGCTTTTAACAGGAAGGTGAGTTGCATCCTCACTTGCAACAGTTCTGCTCTTTCTTCAAGGCTGGAAGCTTGCAATAGAGGAAACTAAATCCTTCCTTCTCTTAACTGGATACACAAAGGAAAATTTCAACCTTGGAGACTTTCAGTATCTTCCACAACAGACACACATCACTTTAACTAATAAAAATTCATGTGTCTGCTCTGTGACAAATCTATCCTTCAGGACAGTGCTGAAAATGAATTGCTTTATGCTGGAAATTTAATTTTTGTTTAAAGAAAGCCTTTCTGGTTAGACCTTTGAAGGGGACAAAAGAATAGTATCTCTTCACTTGTATCCAGATGTTGTCAGCAGCTACACTCATAAAGACTTTACAGACGGAAGGAGTTTTAATGATTTAATCACAGGGGACCCATGAGAAAGTTTGTGATTTAGCCACTGATGTTTTTGTGGTAGTTTGCATGCTGTAAATGGGAAACAGCACATAGCTTGAACAAATACTTCTTTACAGGATAAATGATCTCCCAAATTAGAGGCATAAAGCTTAGTTCAAAAGAATCTGCAGAGTCATTCACTTAGAAGGCTTGATTTAAATGTTGTTTTGTCTTACACTTAGGAAATGTTGCTGAGAAGAAGCCAGAGTGGAGCAAAGAATAGAACATAGAACATTGGCACTCCCTTGGCAAAAAAAAAAAAAAAAAGACAGGAAAAGGTAAAACCACAAATGCAAATTGTTTTGCTTTCCCTTAATATGTAACTGTGTTGTTCAATCATGCATTTTATCAGCTGAAATTTATACTCTATGAGCTTTACAAAAACCACTCAGAAAATTCCCTGATTTTTCACTCACATATTTGCATTGGCCTCAGATCTTGGGGATCTGAGCATATAAAGTTGGTAAAGTTATGTTTCCATAAGCACTGGAAATCTGCATAATTTCCTTTTGTTAAATGACTACTTCAGCGCACTGCGTGCTGTAGGCAACTCATTGTCCACATTTGATAATTAACTTTTGTTTAACGTCACTGTCGTGTGGTGTTGTAGGAGTTGTGTCCGGGCAGAAGACCCTGTGCTGTGTGGGGATGACCCTGCAGAATGTCCTTGCTTAACTGGAGCCCCAGAGTCCGGGTTGTAATTGGCTGCAGAGAGTAATAGTAATGGATAAATAGGAGCAGTTTCCTCTGTGAACTGAAAAATTTATGTGGCAATTAAACTCAATTAAAAAGAATAAACATCAGTGGTTTTACTAAAATAGCATTGCAAAAATCTAAGCACATTAAGAAATACCTGAAGGTCAGCTTAAGTAAGAATAGGGTGTTGTCTTCACCAGGTCCACTCTGAATAAACTTTTTTTTTTTTTCTTTTGTGAAACAATACTTCTGGGATATTTAAAAAATCACCTCTTGGAAGGTAAAGATGAAAAACAACCAGACTAAAAGAACAGACGAAAATATACATCTTTTCAGAAATCCAAGATTTCTGGGAACAGAGAGAGGGTGTGAGATGTTAAAATCAGAAAATTAAAGGTAATCAGAAAAACAAGCTGCTTTACTCTGTTGGAGTACACACTTTCCCCCAGTGTTTTCTGCTTGAGAGCACTGATTTCCTTTTTATCTGCATAACAATGATTTATCCATCGTCTTAATTTAAAGCTTTCCTAGCAGGTTCCAGGTTCAAACCTGAAGAACTCACTAAAATGCAGAAAATGCTGTCTTTATCTCATGGATCTCAGCCATTCAGTGTCACCATTTTGACCCACTAGCTCTCAGTTTGTCCACACAATAACCTTATTTTCTTTAATTGCAAGTTCATGAAACAGCAAATTGAAGAGAGTCATAAGTAAATATTTTTAAATTAAAATTTACTTTGTAACTTATGTGACTGCTCATTAGAAACCTGAACCCCAGGTATGGATAAACATTATCATCTTTCCAAAGACTTTTAAGCTATCTAACCTGGCCTGTTAAGTAGATGCTGCATTTAAGTATTTAAAAGTGAAAAGTCACTTTTTAACCCTTTTGTAAAAAAAAAAAATTGTTTGAGTGACTGCTGAAAAACAAAGAGAGTCATTAATGACACTGCTCAAAATATGTTAAGAACACAAACATATGGAAAGCTATAAAATAAACCAGAGCTTACTCACCTGACATAAGCCAAAGGCCCATCTAAATGTCAGAGGAACTGTTGGCAGATGTCAAACCAACTCCCTAATTAACTTCAAAAAGCTTCACAGGAGGATCCTTGACTTTCTTTTTTTGTTTGACCTTTGAAATCATTTGGCCTTCTTATTTTCCCCATTCCCCACTTCCTCTTCATCTTTCTTTTCTGGTGGAAACAATGAAAGAGAAAACGCCTTCCCTGTGGGCAGGGACGAGGACTCGAAGCTCCTTGGATTTCACTTGAGTCAGCCCTGGAAGAGGATTAGAGACTGGGGCAAGAGGGAAATGTTCTTGAGGACTATCGAGCTTGTCCATGTAGACATTAAAGGACTCCTTCTCTCCACTTGACTCTGCTAATCCTTCCAGCCATTGTTGGGTTTATCCATAATTCTCACACCATGACAGACTTGAAATTGCAACGTTAATGTGAATTTGAGAAATCCATGCAATTTTTAATAACAAAATAGTTTCCTACGAAACATCAAAGAGTTTCTGTCAGATATTGTGGCAGCTGCCATTTTCCTACCAGATCATAAGCAAATGTGACTGACAGTACTTTGATTTTAAGTTGTATCATCCTGTCCTATAGAAAATTTGGAAAACTATTTTCTCACCTCAGCAGTGCACCAGTATCTGAAACTAATCTGAATTTGATTATACAGTTTAATTCTTAATTTGTCACTGTACTTTACTATGTTTGCAGGAAAAGAAGAAAAAAACCTACCATGGAACTTGTATTTTCCATTCATTTACTCCAATATTCTTACATCACCATAAATGTAAATTGTAACTTTTTTTTCTTTTTTTTTTATTGCTTAAAAAACTAATAATAAATGCAGAGGGTAAATTGTTCATAATGTCAGGGTTTATGTATTTCAAAAGCAAAAAAAATACTCAGAATAAGATAATAAAATAGTGACCAACTTCTATTTAGTAGTAATAAATCTTCAAAAAGAAAACCATGAATTTTCAAAATGGAAGCACATACCTGTGAATAAGGACACTTTTCATGGTAGATTCTAGCTGCAATCCTTCTTTTGTGTAGCACTTCAGAGCCACGGAATCTCACCCATTAAAAATTCAAAAATCAGAAAACATGATGTTTCCTAATCCTGACACATTAACTTGTGTTTCCAGTTTACTGACAGAATTCCTTTTATTTCCAGCTAAAGTAAATGCTGGCAAAATTAAATGTCTCAGAGGAAGACACGGAGTAGTTGAAACATATATCCTCAGTTTAATGGAGTTGTAAACGCTTTCATGCTGCATAGTGGAAGGTCAAGTTCTTTAACATTTCCCTACACACATAATAGAAATAAATTGCATTCTAGTTAAATCTAGCTAGTCTAAGTTCCTAGAAACCCTTGTATCTAATTTTAGGATCTTTTATTGTCTAATACTGAAATTTTATGAACTACAAGAGCATTACCTTTAATGATTGTGCCAGATACCTTTAGAGGTGTTCCTTGTGAGGTTGCAAATCCGTACATTTTTGTTCTTTCCTAAGATTTTTCCTAGTGGGACTTCTTACACCTAAGAACATGTAATTTAACTTTAAAGAGAGACAGCAGTGAATATACATCCAACAAAATGTATATATAATTATATTAGAAAGCAACCTTTGATGGAATTTATTATGAGGGTATTTAAAAATCTTATATTTCTAACACAATTAGTTTGGCACTAATAGTTTAAACCATCTAAAAAAAGCCCTCAAAAAACCAAATGTACAAAGATAGATACAGTAAATATTCAACAGTTGAATTTCAATTTAGTTTGCTCTAAATGACAATCATAATATATTTAAAATAGAATAATTTAGACTCCTTTTCTACTGTTATTACCTGCTACAGTTCTGGAGTAATTCTGAGTAGTCCCACATAACTACTTCTTACTACCAAAAAAATTCCCGTTGTACAGGAGCAGATGTTTCAAGAAGCCCAGAAATAGATGAATTCTTTCAACTACTTTCAACTTTTAAGGTATTCCATTCACTACTTAGCAAATTATTACAGTGGTATCATAATTATTGACCAAACCATGGCAGGTACATAGCTACTATCCTATAAACTGGATAGATTTATAAACTAAAAACAAGAAAAAAGCTGAAAGTCCTGTTGAAGGAATACATAGCACTTCACTTAGCAGGGGATACACATTTTTTTTTTTAATTGAAGAGAATTCTTGAAGTGGAAAACAAGGCTGATGCTGTCAGAAAGCCTTACCCAGCCTCTAGGTATTGTTCTATGCGTGTCTGTGACTCGGGGTCACGCAGATCCACAGGAAAACAAGTTGCTGCTATGAGAGGTGTGAAAGATTGGTTTTTCTGGAGGAAGTTTAACAGAAGGGCAGCATTCCAGGACGATAAGCTTGGGACCATTGTCAGCAGCTGATTCATGTCCGTAGAGCAGCCAGCATGTTTTCCATAACAGGGTTCAGCACCTACTCCTATCACAGGCAAAGTCAGTCTTCCATAAATGCCTTCAAATTACTGAGTTATCCACACATTCTCTTTAGCTGCTTATTATGTGCATTTCAGATACAAAAAATACAGTTCAAAAGGCAAAGTTTTAGACTTACCAGCTTTGGATGAACGAGTAGGAGTAAGCAATTCAAACCTATGGAAATGTCTTATGTTAGACGACATAAAGAACTTCCAGACATTTGAGGGCTTAGTCTGTGCTTCTTTACTCCATACTTAATATATAATCACAAGTATATTTCACAATGTAAACAAGTTATAAAAGGTTTTCAACCATTTACAGAAGATAAAAGCTATAACTACTCAGCAACAACTGCAAAGAGAACGTCTGCCTTGGTCCAACGTTTCTAATAAATGGCTTAGCCTGATTTAGCAGTTATTTTAAGGAAAGGCCTAATCCTTAAAGACATTTACAATGTGTAGGGACAAGGCATAACAGTCAGATAAAACAGGCATTCAGTAAATAGAGTCTTCTATCTGTTGATTAACGAACAACCACGCTTGCAAATATGGTGGTGGTCTTCACAGAAAAAAACTTAAATTAATCAAGAATGGGGAATTCAGCTTTTAAATGCAATGCCAAGCATAACACAAGGGGTCAGCTGCTTCAAATATATAAACATAAAGTATTCTAGTTTATTTCTTAAAGAAGTGTTAAGAAGATGACATGACGGGATTAAAACCTAGCAGAATGGAGGTTTTGTGTAAGGTGGAAATTAAAACCACACTGCAGTTTAGCTGTTTGCGTGATTGACTGTGGGTGGATGTAAAGATCCACTGTGGAACAGAGTCCTCATGAAAAACCTGTGCTCCTGTGATAAACAGCCAAACAATATTTGACATGTGAACTTCTGAAAACCATGCCTTCTGAAACTGTGGGGGAAAAAAAAGAGACACGACACTGTTAAGACAAGAGATCAGGGGATGGTACTGAGGCCATACTATGGAGGACAGCAGTGTCGTACTAAAAAGAAAGAAAGAAGAAAAGACAGAATTTTCCTCAGAAGACTTGCACCACTTTATAAAAGCAACTGGAAATTATCATTGTGCATAGCATTAAGGGGTCCATCTGGGAAAAGCAATCCCATTTAGCAAAAGCAGAGAGGCTGAAGAAAAAAGGAAGAGGAGATTGGGTGTGAAATCCAACCCTCTTTGAAGTCAATGGGAATTTTGCCATTGATTTCACTGGGTCAGGATTTCACTCAAGGTGGCAGCAGACTGTGCTCAGTGATATCCATATTGAATTGAGGTTTCTGATTCCAAAAGCTGCATTAAAGTCACTCCACATAAAACTAATATAGCAGAGTACAGAATAAACTTCATTATTTTTTAATGGGGGAAAATGAAAAGATTACAGTCAAAACTTTGCTGTTAATACAATTAAAGGCGGACAGAAGGAAGGAATACATATTTCAACATTTGCCTCCTGTGTCTATTTTGTTTTTTCTCTTTTAGTTTTCCTCACTGAACATTCTTATGCCTCCCTGCTTCACTCTCCATGGTCTCTTCAACACTAAACTGCAAATGCCAGTGGGGAACATAAACTGACAAAAACCTACTCCCATTTTTGTGCAATCCAGCCACTTAAGCTGCACTGTTCAAGTTCTGGGTAAAGTTTGTTGCACACAGTTTTAAATATATTTTATATACATTTTTCAAATAGGAAAAAACCCACTCTCAGATGCTTCTTTTTTTTATTATAAAGCAAATTCAGATTTACAAGTAGCATATGAAAATGCCAACTTTGAGTGATGTGACAGTTGATGAAAACAAATAATATTACAGTGCTATTTTCCACTACTGTGAAAAAGCAACAGTAAGCATAATTTATTAATAATATCATAAATAATACTCTTTATAAAGAGGTTCTTTCTCATGAAGAACATTCAAAAGTTACAATAAGCATCGTGCCTTTAGATAGGTTATCTTTACTCATGGGAAGATACATTTTCCTTTCCAAAATTGCACATATCATAACAGCTAATAACTTTCACAGAAACCATGTCCAATTAAAAGTGAGAACAAAAGAAAGAAAAATAAAATTTTCTGTGCTATACAAAAATGTGCCTTCTTTCTAATTAAAATTACTTCTGGAACTTAATGTTAAAAATGTGTGTTCATTCCACACACGTATTTAATGGAATCAGTGGTGCTGTTTAATCAGATGCTGGAGATTTAAGTTGGAAATATGAATATCAGGCTGAGAAAGTACTCAAATATTCTTTACCTGCTCCTTTCCTGCAGTTTGGTAAATGTATTTTTAATACAAATACATCAGTGTGCTTTCATCTCTCTGCTGTCCTTCATGGGGGGAAACCCACAAAGGCACAACCCTGGCCTTCCTGCTTCTTCCCTGCTGCACCAGAACAATTAATTTGTGACCATCATCATCTGAACGATCCCTACCTAGGGCAGATCTGTGTCTAACAACTTGGGCTTAATTTAAAAATAGGCTTGTTTACAGAATGCAGCGGTTCAGAAAACTATTGTACATACAGCTGAAATTTTAAGAATTAAACGTTTTTGAGGCTCTATGGAAATATTCCTTCCAAACCTTTTCCTGTCTGCAGAGGAAGACTGGATTCCTGAACTGAAAAAGTCATCCTTTTGCTTTTAGTGCTAACCGTGTCAAACATCTACTAAGTCTCACTGAAAATAAAGGGAAATTTGGTTAGTTTTGAACTTAGAGGATTGAAAACTTTGAAATATTTTTTTACAAAATTTCCCTTGTTTTAGATGAATCTATAAGAGATTGCCTTGCTGATAAAGAAATACAACTCTTTGAACATTTGATCCTTTTACTACATGAGAATTTTTCTGTATAAAACATAGTCCATTTTCTTCCAATAAAAAGCGAATGTTTTAAAGTTTATCTTTTTTCTTTTCAAAGCTCTTTTCTTTCAAGTGTCCTTGCGAAAGAGATGACTCTCTTTAAACATTTCCAGAGGCATTTGTCACTCATTCAGCCTTCAACCATGTTCAGTTTAATACTGTGCATCGTGATATTCCAATCCTTTTCCAAAATTCAAAAAACACTGCATGCAATGGCAGCTAGGGCAAGGCACTTTCTGCTAAAGGTTACACTGAACTTCAGGGTCTAAAATATTTTTTCAGAGAGCCTTTTAAGACCAGAATAACGTATAATAGGTCGTTGTCATCAAGTTGATGGAGACATCCACAAACTAACATTTATTTTTCCTAGATCTATGAATTTTAGGGTTTAGCAAGTTATTAAGAATTAAGTTATTAAATTCTTTTGAAATGCTTGTTTGCATCAATTCAACAGAAAAATAATAACTTTTGTTCATGTGTTCTGAGTTCTCTCCCAAACCAGGCTCTCAACTTTTGTCCATCGAGAGAGCTCTGTTTTTGAAGGATAATAAACACAGATAATAAGAAACTGTAATTACTTATCAATACCAAGAGCCCTGATGGTCACACTTGCTGTGTTCTAATCATAGGAGTCACAGTTTTCCAGAGGCAGCTTCTTGAGATTTTTCTTATATGCTTTAGTCCTCTGCCTTGACTCTGGAGTCTTGGAATTTTTCTAAAGGCTGAAAATAGTTCTGGGATGGAGAAGTAGGGATGGGAAGAAGGATTCTATTCAGGATCTCTGACAAGCAGTTTATCTCCTCCTGTCTCAAGAGAATGTGCCTGCACATGAGTCTCCAAGCACACTCTTATTTTCACCACAGCTTCAGGACTCAACCCCATTTGTTGCTGAGAAATCAAGGCAAAATTTGTTGGCGTTCTGGGCTCCAGAATTACTTTAAGCATAAGCTTAAATACACAATAAAGTAAATTTATTGCCTGAACAACTGTAATTTACAAATACTTTAGTGATTGCAACCACTAGGGAGAAAAAAAAAAAAAAGATGTTAAAGCTTCTGATAGTGTTGTCACATCAGCATTAAAGCAAAGAAGAAATTTAGGCTACAAACAAGAAACTGGTTTATAACTCCCAAAGGGGTGAGATGCTGAAGCAGCCTTCTTGTGGGGTAGGGGGAGAGAGAGAGGAGGAGCACAGAAGAAAGCAAATACATTCACTCCAAAATAAACTTGACGAATTTGAAGAACCAGCCTCAGCAGGGGAAGGCCTTTCTAGGCCTGTGTTACCAAAATGCTTAAAGGGATTGTTGAAACAACTTCAAGCCTACTGAGGCATCCAGTGAGAGTTGAAAGGGCTGAGCTCAGCTCAGGAAAGGCACACGATTGTTGGCAGGACTCTGCAGATCAGGTCAGGTTTACCTATACAGGAGTTAACAAGAAAACTTCGCAGTTGGGTAGAAAATGAAACAACCCCCAGGTTGTACAGCAAATTCAATGAAAAACACAGGAACGCTCTGTCTCTGCAGCAAAGGCTGGAAGTGCACAGACTGGAAAGAAAAATGAGTATCATGAAGGTAAGCCCTGTACCAATTCATCAGGTGGTTTGGTTGCCTGCTGTATTTTATATTTGGTACTACTCTAGCTCTAAGCATTAAGCCTTTCTACAAACACTGCTCCTCTTAAGCAGCAAGGTGTGAATGATGTAGCATTTGTGCCTTAACAACACTGCTGTGGTTTTAACCATTCCAGAGCATTTCGTGTAACATTTGACTACAAATGCAGTCTGCTCAGCCTGCCTCAAATATGCCAAAAATTAAATTATTGGTGAAATTAAAGAAAACTGATTTCTGTTATTGCTGTGAAAGACTAAGGCAAATTAGAAAAAAAACAGAAAAACAAAGAGACTGATAGGCTAACTAATACAAAACATATACAAGGAATATAATGGAGAAATTAATGCAATCACAAAACAATTTATTCCTCACTAGAAAAAAAAACCCTATTAACAGTTATCTCATTACAAAACACCAAAGGTCACAGTTTATTGTCACAAATTATCATGTGCCTTAGTTTCAATGTAAAAGAAAATAATCCTCCAAAAAATAAATGTGTGGGTGGTGTTTTCCATGCAAAGGAAGAGCAGGCGTGGGTTTCTCCTCACGAAGAAGACACGCTCGCTTGACTGCACACAGAGCAGGATGTCTGTGCAGTATTGTCCCCTTCACCACGTACCTGACACTGGCTCCTTGGGATCAAAGCAGATCCCGAGCACCACAGGGTTCGACATCAGACAGGCCTGTTGGGCTTGCAAGGATGGCTGTTTTATGCAGCAGGTTGCCATGGCAACCCCCCCAATTTACATAGTGAATAGCTGCAGAAGTTAATGTGACTCAATACCAGCATTCACGGCCAGGGGAAGATTTCAGCTTATTAGCAAAGACAGAATTCCTGTGTGGAAGTCAGAAGCTGAAATGCTCAGGCAAAGCCTTTTGAATTACCCAACCCATCTTCCCCACACGCAGATCCTCCCTTTGCGCTTTGCACCTTGGGTGTGCTCCCTGCTCACCACAGTCACTTGGTCACTCAAAACCCAGATTGCAAACATGGAATAGGATTTTTTTACGTGAATTTAACCTGCTGCACAATTAACCACAAACTTCGAATTTTAGAACAGTTTGGGTTGTGGGACTTTGAAGATCACCTTGTTCCAATCCCCTGCCATGGGCAGGGACACCTTCCACTATTCCAGGCTGCTCTAAGCCCCGTCCAACCTGGCCTTGGACACTTCCAGGGATCCAGGGGCAGCCACAGCTGCTCTGGGCAACCTATGCCAGGGCCTGCCCACCCTCACAGGGAAGAATTTCTTCCTAATATCTAATTAAACCTGCCTTCTGTCAGTTTGTCCTTGTCCAAAGTCCCTCTCCAGCTCTCTTGTAGACCCTTTAGGCCCTGGAAGGGGCTCTAAGGTCTCCCTGGAGCCCTCTCTTCTCCAGGCTGAACCAACTGAGTCTTCCTCCCATGCCAACCAAAACCCAACAAATTCTTGCATGGAGCTTGAAACCAAAATTAAGTGTCTTGTACAGGAGCCTTGGGTCTGCTTCTGTCCTTAATTACTTAATTCAGCCTGACATTGCAACTTCGGAGTCCGACTTCTGGGAGTATTTCAGACATTTAACTGAGCTAAAGGCAAGACACAAAGACTCACAAACTCCCCAACAATATTTATTAGCATTGTGACTAGTCATAATCAAGAGCTACTGCTAATATGCATTAATTCCACTTCCATACTTTTGTGTTGCACCTACACACACATTTCTAAAAGCAAATTTCAGCCTATGAAGGAACCACCGAAGCAGGGCTAATCAGTTTTGCAAATACAAATAAAGGATCAAAGATCAGATGGAAGTTCTTCAGAAAAAAAAACTAGGCAGTGTTTGAGTCTGGGCAAAGCACGAGTCAATGTCGTGACACTGGTGAAGGCAAATATCACACTGGGATCTACAAACAGGAGTTCATAGTTGCAGACATGTGAAGTGATCCCTACTTACACAGCACAGAGAGAATTTCTGCTAAAGTAGGAGTTTTAGACATTGTGTTCCAAGACATCCACAGAGGAAAGCAATGGCAGGGACGAGAGGTCAAGAGAAATATGTACTAGGAAAAGCAGAATTAAGTACAGTTTGGCTGGGGGAAATGCTGAGTTCTTTACAAGTTTAAGAGACCCTTGTAAAGTGGAAGGATATCATCTGCTTTTCATGGGTCTTCTTTCTGAAAAGAAAAATATCCATGGAATAAATAAAAATACTGGGGTTATTTTAGGAGTAATTTCTACCTGAGGAATTTTAATCTCAGAAAAGACCAAAGGAGAATATTACAGCTATCTCTACTTTTCAGTTGAAAAAAATAAAAGTCATAAAAGAAACAGTTTGGTGAAATAAAGTGTGAGAAAAAGAATCTGGGTTTCTGAAAAATTAGCCAGAGGCTATTTAAATAGGACAAGCTTCTTTTCTACCTCCAGGTAAACAATTTCTAAAATTTACTTGTCTAATTTCCAAGTCTAAAAGTTCTAAAACCTTCTGGAAAAACAACAGCTCTTATTTTATATATACGTATGCATATGGTATTGAAACAATTATACTTCACTTAGACTTTCTTGTATCTATTGATTCTAATAGTTAAAAAACATTCTTAAATGGGGCTGCATGTCAACACACATAAAATACAGGGAGTTTTTCAAAGAAAAAAGGCATTGCAAGTATTTTTATGCACAAATTGTCTTGTTATCCACAGATAACAGATTAAGTTCTACATTAGACCACTGGAAAAAGAACCTGGTCTTCTCTTCTCCACCTTCTTCTAATAAATACTTTATGTATAGCTGGAAGGTGTGTGGGCAGGAGCCTGTCCACTGTCTGGTCTCCTGAAAGTCTGATTCAATAACTGCCTTAACCAAAAACCCCAAAGGATACTGAAAATATATGCAATATATACTGGAAAGTGTGATACTTAATAGAATTGTGCTCTCTTTTCAGTTCTGCTGGAACAAACGTGCCAAGATTTAGTGCTGGGGAGCAGACATGACAAAAAGCATTCTGTCTTTGAGAAGCTTTAGTGTAAGAAGAAAAGGCTGAAATAGCTGTGGCTTATTACCAACTTAATAAGATTCAGATTGTTACATGTCTTGGAAAGAAAAAAAAGATTTCCAAATTGCTCATTTTTTTCCAGAATACAGGTACAATTCCTGGTATATCAATAGCCCACGGGCACAACATATTGAATGACTTATTAAAGATTCATGATACAAATTTATTTCCTAACAACACTGTAGGAATGTGTTGTTTTCCATTACAGGAAGCAATGCTTCTCAAAAGTGTTTACAAGTCTCAAATCGCAAAATTTAATTTTCAAATCAAAGGAAGCATAATGAGCTTCATGAGCTCCTCATTCCTCACACCAGGTTTAGCTCCAAACACAACACAGCAAAACAAATAAGAACGAGCAAAGCAGGTGTAACAAAGAGCTCTGATGGAGTGAACAAGCATCTTTCTGTTGACCAACGGCAAACCAAGAGCTGTCTAAAGAACAGAGAATGGCCAAGCTCACAACCCATCCATCTTCACCTCTGAGATGACAAAAAATATGACATCATATGCTCTTTGTTGAACGTGGGCGAGCAAACAGGCGTCAGATTAAAATTTGTTTATATCATCTCATATAAAAGCAGCTCGTTGTGAGATGTGTACCTACATATAACCTGCATCTAAATTCTTTGCAAAAAACTATCATTGTGCTACAAATACACTCTTCTTGCATGACAGTACCTGCTGGTAAGGGGAAACTGAAGGGAAATGTTTAGCATAATGAGAATTAGAAGCACCAAACAAATTACAGGTAGATAAACTGGATAATTATTAAATCTAAGCTTTTGAGCCCAATTTTTCAAGAAGTGAGACCGATATTGTTGATTAACTAAACTTCTGTGTGGGTATCTACGGATTGGAAATCCTGAAACCTGATTATTTCTATTGATCCAGGCAAAGAGAACAAAAATAGGAGCACCACTACACTTTTCAGTGAACTACTGCGAAAGCTACTGGTGTTAAACAAAGAAACCCAACAAACCAACCAAAGTCCCGAATGCATGTAAAAAATAGACATAACTGAAAATTTTCAGCCTTACGTGTTTTTATATATTGACTTAATAAAATACTATAGCAGAAATTCTTAAATCAATTTTGAATTAGTTTTCCTTATTTTTTTATCAATCATGTCAACAGATACTTGTTCAGAAGAAAAAACTCACAGAAACTTAACTCTAAATTACTAGTTCTTCTAGAGTAGCTTTGCTTTGATATTGTTCTTGAAAAGATCAAAAGACATTTAACTCAAAAATTAGCTTTCATCATAAAATAATTTAAAATATTTGGGATCTTTTTTTGTAGAGAACATTCGAAATAGCTAAGTAAGCCCAGGCAAAAAAACAAAACCAACTTAAAAGAAGTGCCAAGATAAATCCCTGCTTCCATGTGAGTTTCAGCCTATTGTGCACCTTTCTGAAGAGTGGCAAAATCTTGATAATCCCTGCTGATCCAGGAAGGTTATTCAGAAGGTTGTCAAGGCCTGGAAATCTGTTCCCTGCACAGTTTATCCCCAGATCCTCTGTGAGTGCCCAGCCTGCTGCTCTGACCCTGTCTCTGTCTCCTGCCTGGCACAACTCCCCAGACAACGCTCCTGATTCCCCAGGACAGACACATCTCCCCTCTCTCCAGGAGCTGTCACCTTGCCTAATCATTCCTTTACACAAGAAATAAGTTGCGAATTTAGAACAAAGAACTCAACCAAATGTTGTCTGTCACACGGCAGCTCCACAGATTCACACACAAACCAAGAAAATGGACGAGGTATGTGATTTACGGTGGAGCTGGGAACCCACTTGCACAAATAAATTGTAACTTTCTCAAAGTGTTATTAAAAAAAAAACCTCCCAACCAGATAAATTTGCATAAAACTTCATAAATGTCAATAAGTGTCTTGCCTGTGACATACCAATGTATAATTGAAGAGAAGCCCAGGAGAGGCAAGAGTTTAGTTTTCCCATGATACTCATTTCCTTCTGGTTATGCCGTGACAGCTGGAGAGCGAGTCTTAATATTTTTCAGAAGTGAATTTAATTGCTTTAGAGAGTCAGTTTAGCATATCACTTCAGAAACACCCCAAAGCTACAAGCAAACCCATTGTTAGCCAAATAGCTTCTTATTTGTCAGATTCTTAGTTTACAACTGGAGTTACCAAATTATGTTTTCAATACCTCACTGAGTATTCCACAGGTGGCCTCCAAATCTTATCCCCGTTGGAACATTTTCAATTAAAAGTTTTATGATAAGAATCCGTGATCGTCTGAGAACTGTTGATGATAGATAATGGGCAATAATCCAATGAATTTGGGAATCAGGGGCTTAAAGGTTATCCTGGCAACAAGAATAATCCACTGGGCCTAGGCAGTTCTAAGGAAATAATTGTTTAAAATATGATAATTTGGGAAGGAGTGGTAAAGTTCCTTTTCTGAAAATGATAATGGCTTGAAAGTGGCTTATGTCATATGAAACAAATGTACTTTATAATTAGCCTGTGATTTACCTCTACTGAGACTACACAAAAAACAAAAAAAAAAAAAAA